>UESW01004412.1:223671-342527 GCA_900491605.1 Calamus simplicifolius
ACCCTCATGGGGCCTCCGCCTGTTCAGGCCCGGTCGACAATGCCCCCACAGAGCGGACGGTCGGAATGGTGTCCTGGGGGTCAGCCTCCGCATCTAAGCGGCCGAGGGGGAGGAGGCGCCGAGTAATGTAATTCCTGGGGGGGGTCTGCTGTCATAGAAAATGTAAACAATGAAGGCGTCGTCGTCTCTATGACGATCGCCAAGCACCCTGTAAAGAGGATATTAGTTGATAGTGGCAGCTCAGCTGACATCCTTACCTACGACGCTTTTGTTCGGATGGGATTATCTTTGGACTCCCTTCAGCCTGTGGCGACCCCTTTGGTCGGTTTTACTGGGGACTCCGTAAGGGTTGAAGGTGAAATACCTTTGCCTGTGACAGCCGGAACGCCGCCATGCCAAAGCACAGTGATCATGAAATTCCTGGTTGTGAGGGTTCCCTTGGCGTACAATGCCATTCTCGGGCATCCAGGTTTGAACCTTTTGGACGCAGTTATCTCTACCCGGCGTTTACTGGTGCAGTTCCCCACTAGTGAAGGAGTCGGAGAGATGCGCGGTGAGGTCAGCCCAGTCCTGCCCTGTTATCACGCGGCATCAAGTCCTCTGGAAGCTGAACCAACTTTTGAAGCATCCGACCCCAGAGACTCTAACAAGGGAGGAGAACCAGCTGAACACCTTTTAACCTTCCCTCTTGGAGATGACCCGGCAAGGACCGTCCGTGTCGGCGGACTCCTTCCCCCAGAGACCGGAGCATCTCTTAGCCTTTTTGCGGGCTAATTCAGACGTTTTCGCTTGGTCAGCATCTGATATGCCCGGCATCCCTCCGGAAGTGATCACCCACAAGCTCAACATTGACCCGCGGCACCGTCCAATCCGCCAAAAGAAGAGAAGCTTTGCTCCTGATCGACAAAGGCTATTGACGAGGAAGTCAACAAGCTACTCAGTGCCGGCCACATCCGGGAGGCACACTACCCTAGTTGGCTGGCTAATGTGGTCATGGTGCGTAAGGCAAATGGGAGCTGGAGGATTTGCATAGACTTCACCGACCTCAACAAGGCGTGTCCAAAAGACAGCTTTCCTCTGCCAAGAATTGATCAGCTGGTGGATTCCACCTCCGGGCACGAACTCCTCAGCTTCATGGACGCCTTCTCAGGATATAATCAGATAAGGATGGACCCCAGCGATGAAGAGCACACCTCCTTTGTGACGAAAAAGGCATTTATTGCTACAAAGTGATGCCTTTGGCCTCAAGAACGCGGGGGCAACTTACCAAAGATTGATGAACAGAGTGTTCCAGGACCAGCTAGGCCGGAATATGGAAGTCTATGTAGACGACATGCTGACAAAGAGCACCCGTGCCCTGATCATGTCTCCGACTTAGAGGAGACCTTCAACAACCTCCGTCACTTCCAAGTTAAGCTGAACCCCAAGAAGTGTGCTTTTGGGGTCACGGCAGGCAAGTTCCTGGGTTTCATAGTAACCCAGCGGGGGATCGAGGTGAACCCAGAGAAGATCAGCGCCATACTCGACATGAGGCCACCATCCAGCAAGAGGGAAGTGCAGCGATTAACGGGAGGATAGAGGCTCTAAGTCGTTTCCTCTCCAAATCGGCGAGAGATGCTTGCCTTTCTTCAAGGCCTTGCGGAAGATAAATAGCTTCGAGTGGATAGACGATTGCCAGAGAGCCTTCGACGGATTGAAGGCGTTTCTGTCTTCTCCACTGCTCCTATCTAAGCCAAGAGACGGGGAAAGTCTTTTCCTCTACTTAGCCGCTTCTTCGGAAGCCGTTAGTTCAGTTTTAGTGCGTCTCGATGCTGATGGAACTCAAAGGCTTGTCTATTATGTGAGCAAGGTTCTCCATGACGCAGAAGTCAGGTACTCCAAAACAGAGAAGGTTATCTTCGCCCTGATAGTCTCTGCTCGGCGTCTCCGCCCGTATTTTCAAGCCCATCCTATTGTGGTGCTCACGGATCAGCACTTGCGAGCTATCCTGGCTCGTCAGATACCTCAGGACGACTCGCCAAGTGGGCCATCAAGCTGGGAGAGTTCGACCTTTCTTTCCAGGCTCGACCGGCTCTAAAATCTCAAGTTTTGGCTGACTTCTAGTTGAAAGCACTTGGGCAGAGGAGATGACTAAGGAGGTTACTAAGGAACAGCACGAGCACGAACCAGGCGGAGATGGAGAAACTTGGATCCTTCATGTGGACGGTGCATCAAACTCTCAAGGGAGCGGCGCCGGCCTCATTCTTGCCGGACCAGGCGGAGAGAAGACAGAATGCGCCCTGCGGTTTCTATTCGAAGCCACCAGCAATCAAGCTGAGTACGAGGCCCTGCTGGCCGGGTTAAGGCTAGCCCAGGAGTTTGGAATAAAGCATCTCAAGCTTTCACGGACTCGCAACTCATCTCCGGGCAAATCAATGGGGAGTACGAGGCGTGTGACCCCGTTATGACTCAGTACTTGGGCAAGGTTCGGCTCCTGACCTCCACGCTAGCTTATTTCAATATTAGTTATATTCCACAGAGCGAAAATGCCAAGGCCGACATCCTTTCTCGTCTGGCAACCTCCGCCAACGGTATAGCAAGGGATGCTTACATTGAATATTTGGAAAGACCCAGTATAGAGGATAGCGAGGAAATCCTCCCGCTCACCCAAGAGCCCACATGGATGGACGCCTACGTCCGTTATCTCACTGATGGCACACTCCCTGATGACCGCAATGAAGCCAGGCTGCTCAAGTGGAGAGCCTCCAAATTCATCCTCCTCGATGGGCGTCTATACAGAAGGTCATTCTCCTATCCCCTGCTCAAGTGTGTGGGACCTGCCGATGCCGACTACATCCTCAGAGAAATCCATGAGGGCATCTGTGGAAACCATCTGGGAGGCAGATCCTTAGCCCAAAAGGCCCTCCGTCAGGGATACTTCTGGCTCACTATGAGGGAGGATGCGGCTAAATTAGTTCAGAAATGCGATGGTTGCCAGCGCCATGCACACATCCAACATCAACCATCTACCCCGCTGAACCCACTCTCGGCCCCATGGCCTTTCGCTCAGTGGGAATGGACATTCTCGGGCCATTCCCCCAGCTTCCGGGCAACGGAGGTTCTTGCTAGTCGCCATTGACTACTTCACAAGATGGGTCGAGGTCGAGGCGCTAGCCAAGATCACTGAAAGCAAAGTCAAAGCTTTCTTTTGGAAGTCAATCATATGTCGTTTTGGCCTGCCTCACACCCTCGGACAACGGCCGCCAATTCAACAACGAAGCATTTAAAGCCTTCTGTGACGAGCTAGGCATTCATCACCGATTCACCTCTGTCGGCCACCCCCAAACCAACGGGGAGGCCGAGGTTATGAACCGCACCATCTTTAGAGGACTCAGAACCCGGTTAGACGGGTCTAAAGGTCGATGGGTGGAGGAGCTCCCCAGCGTGATATGGGCCTATCACACGACCCCCAGAGTCCCAACGGGCGAGACTCCCTTCAGTCTTGCCTTCAGATCCGAAGCCGTCATTCCTGTCAAGATCGGATTACCCAGTCCACGCGTGGAGTCCTTCAGCGAGGAAAACAACTCTGCGCTGATTCGGGCTAACTTGAATTTCATCGACGAGGCGCATGATCGGGCGAGGCTGCGCATGGCGACTTTTCGTCAGCGAGCGGCCAGATACTACAATGCTCGAGTTTGTCTTAAGGTTTTTCACCGCGGAGACTTGGTTTTGAGAAAAGCTGAGGTTTCAAAGCCTACAGAGGGGGCAAACTATCCCCCAACTGGAGGGTCCTTATCGCGTCGCCGAGATACTCCACCGGGGGGCATACAAACTAGAAGAACTCGATGGACAACCCATTTCACGTACCTGGAATGCGGACAACCTTCGCCAATATTATCAATGATATATTCCCCTAGGGCGTAAGCAATAAAGGAGGTCCCTTCTGACGCAACAGCCTACTCTCCCTTGCACCCAAGGACCAAGTCTCTCAAAAGGAGCTCACCGGCATCGCGGCTAACGGGACACCACTCGGTCCCGGCACGGTGGTGCCCCCGAGTTGGTTAAGACCCTAGCAGCTCTGTACCCGATCAAGTCGCCCTTCAGGCGGCACACAAACCCCTGAAGCGGTTCAAAAGGAGCTCGCTGGCATCGCAGCTAACGGGACACCACTCGGCCCCAGCATGGCGGTGCCCCCGAGTCGGTTAAGACCTTAGCAGCTCCATACCCGGTCGAGTCACCCTTCAGGTGGCACACAAACCCCTAAAGCGGTTCAAAAGGAGCTCGCCGGCATCGCGGCTAACGGGATACCACTCGGCCCTAGCACGGCAGTGCCCCCGAGTTGGTTAAGACCCTAGCAGCTCCGTACCCGGTCGAGTCGCCCTTCAGACGACACAAAAACCCCTGAAGCAGTTCAAAAGGAGCTCACCGGCATCACGGCTAACGGGACACCACTCGGCCCCGGCACGGCGGTGCCCCCGAGTCGGTTAAGACCCTAGCAGCTCCGTACCCGATCGAGTCGCCCTTCATGCAACACACAAACCCCTGAAGCGGTTCAAAAGGAGCTCACCGGCATCGCGGCTAACAGGACACCACTCGGCCCCGGTACGACAGTGCCCCCAAGTTGGTTAAGACCCTAGCAGCTCCGTACCCGGTCGAGTCCCCCTTCAGGCGGCATACAAACCCCTGAAGCGGTTCAAAAAGAGCTTGTCGGCATCGCGGCTAATGGGACACCATTCGGCCTCGACACGGCGGTGCCCCCGAGTCGGTTAAGACCCTAGCAGCTCCGTACCCAGTCGAGTCGCCCTTCAGGCGACACACAAACCCCTAAAGCAGTTCAAAAGGAGCTCGCCGGCATCGCGGCTAATGGGACACCACTCGGCCCCGGCATGGCGGTGCCTCCGAGTCGGTTAAGATCCTAGCAGCTCCATACCCGATCGAGTCGCCCTTCAGGCAGCACACAAACCCCTGAAGCGATTCAAAAGGAGCTCGCCGGCATTGCAGCTGACGGGACACCACTCGACCCGGCACGGCGGTGCCCCAGAGTCGGTTAAGACCCTAGCAGCTCCGTACCCGTCGAGTCGCCCTTCAGGTGGCACACAAACCCCTGAAGAGGTGCAAAAGGAGCTCGCCGGCATCGCAGCTAACGGGACACCACTCGGCCCCGGCACGGCGGTGCCACCGAGTCGGTTAAGACCTTAGCAGCTCCGTACCCGATCGAATTGCCCTTCAGATGGCACACAAACCCCTGAAGCAATTCAAAAGGAGCTCACTGGCATCATGGCTAATGGGACACCACTCGGCCCTGGCACGGCGGTGCCCCGAATCGGTTAAGACCCTAACAGTCCCATACCTGGTCGAGTTGCCCTTCAGGCGGCACACAAACCTCTGAAGCGGTTCAAAAGGAGCTCACTGGCATCGCGGCTAATGGGACACCACTCAGCCCCGGCACAATGGTGCCCCCAAGTCGGTTAAGACCCTAACAATCCCGTACCTGGTCGAGTCACCCTTCAAGCGGCACACAAACCCCTGAAGCGGTTCAAAAGGAGCTCATCGGCATCGCGACTAATGGGACACCACTCGGCCCCGGCATGGCAGTGCCCTCGAGTCGGTTAAGACCCTAATAGTCCCGTACCCAATCGAGTCGCCCTTCAGGTGGCACGCAAACCCCTCGCAATGGCAGAATCAGCCCCAACCATCTCTGGTCAATCCAAACGCCTCCAAAATTAGGCTTGGTGTCGAGTCGCTCGAGGATCTTTCCAAGCCTTTGGAAGATCCATACGTAAACGAGCCTTCTTGCAAACAGCGTACGACAGCACGAAACATCTTAAGTGACTGTTCATATGGCCGGCCTACATCTTAGAGACGCATTCAAATATTGGCTAAGTCCGGAGTTGCGGAACATTTCAAAAGATACTATATTCGGCTACGACATGTCATCATATACGATTTGGCCACAAGAAATAAAGCACAGTAAGGCATTTTTCTCAGAAGAAGAGAGACCGGATGGATCAAAACACAAAGAAATTGAGAAAAAAGTATTTTTTATTAACTATTGAAGAAAGGTACAAAATTGGGCCCAAGGCCAGAAATACAATAAAGCAAAGAAAAATAACTCAAGGCTCGCTGGGGCCGGGCTTCTCTTCGTCCATTTTCTCCGCGGGCTCCTCGTCAGACTCCCCAGGTCGGATGTCCTCAAGTTTAGCAATATCGATCTTGAGGGCTGCGGATACTTTGACCTTGCACATCTTGAAGCCCTAAACGTAAGCATCGATGCTGGCCTCAACGACTTCCTACTTGAACTCCGGCGAGGCCTTATAATTGGAGACGGCCTACCCGCCTCGGCTTCGGCCCGCTGTGCTCTGGCCTCGGCCTCCCAAGCCTTGCTCTTGGCCTCTTCGGTGCAGGCACTGGCCTCATCAGCACAGGCCACCACCCCGGCCTTCTCCAAGCCCGCCTCCGCTGCCACCTTCTTTGCGGCGGCCGCCCTCTCTGCCGCAATACGAGTCTCCTCCTCGGCGCGTTGAAGCTCCCAAGTCAACTCCTCGTTCTGCGCCGCAGCGGCCTTCAATCTCTCTGAGGCCAACTCCATTTTGGCCTCGGCTGCGGAGGCCCAGCCGCTCTCGGCTTTAGCCTGACTCTCCATCTCTCTCAGGCGACCGGCCTAGCTCTCCTCACGGGCCGAGGTTTCTTGATGAAGGCGAGCAAGGCTTTCGGCCTGCGCCATGCTCTCCTTCTTATATCTATCAGCCCGCAAAGGCCTTGGTTATTGCGTTGGAAGAATGGGCCAGCGCCTCGCGGAGGCCCAATGCTCCATTGACCAGCTGTTGCAGAGGAAGCGTGTCAGCTACGAGAAGAAGAAGAAATATGGAGAAAATGAGAAGTATTCAAAATTTACCTGGACAATAGAGACCATGACCATATCTAGGAGCGCGGAGTGACTCATTCCCCGCGTCTCCCCTTCGAACTCGGCAGTTCAGACTCCCGACAGGAGGCGGAAAGCCTACGCGGCGTCGGCCATTGTGCCGACCGAGGGAACCAGCCTCGTCTGCCCCACCTGCAGGCCTTCGGCTTGGGGTGGGTTGGGCACCGGACCGATTGGCGGGATGAGCTCCCTGACTCACCCCTTTGCTTCTCGGTCACCTCCACCCCATTCCGGGCCTCCCTGGCGACCTGCTCCCCCTCGCTGGCGGTTGGGGGAGCACCTTCTCTCTCCGGCTCTGCAGCAGCCGGAGGGCCAGCAGCAACATAACCCGCCCCACCTCGGGCACATCGGCGGCGGCGGGAGCTTCCTCCTCTCCATCCAAAACTACCACCATCGTCTCGGTGGTGGCAGGGATCTCTCCTTCTTGATTTCGGCCCTCGTTGGCTTCCGGGCCGCTCCTACAACCGGCTTCTTCTCAGCCGGCTCTCCCGCGGGTGTTGGGGCTATGGGGCTGCGGCCGGCCTGGCCGGCTCCCTTCCCCGGAGTTTCTTCACGGCCTGGATGACTCTCCGGTCACCCACCTTTTCGCCTCAAAGCGGCCTCAAAATCGCTGGCGGAAACCCTCATTGCTGCACAGAAAAGAATAATGAGCATCAGTGGCGACATACAGTAAATCGAAGGACGGACAAAGCGATTCAGGCGCCAAGCTCACGGTCGCCGGGGCTAACTCGGCTTCTACCAGGTTCTCCTCGGACAGGAGTTCCTTGTAAACGGGGATTTGATAGTTGGACAGTTGGGTGAATAATTCTTATCCCTATCCCCTACGGTGGAATCTTCGTTGGAGATAGTATCGGGTTCCCTCCAAGCGGCCCTGACCCCCTCGACATGGGTAAAAAGAAATCTAGGTTTCCACCCCCTAACTTTGGATGGGAGGCCTAAGGGGAAAGCTCTACCCGGCCTGGTGGTAAATGCCCACCAGGCACCCTCACCTTGGCGGCGGAGCTTATAGAAAGCTCGGAACAGAGATAGCCCTGGGCGGGGCCCCCTCGAAATAACAAAGGATGACAAAAGTGTAGATGATCCGAATCGTGTTTGAAGTCAACTGTGCCGGCACTAACCTATACCTATCTAAGAGATTAAGAAAAAAAGGGTGGAAAGAAAGGCGCAGCCCGCACCGAAGAACTCCTCGTACAGAGCAACCCGGCCTGGATGGTCAGAGGTCACCCTGTCTTCGGGCCCCGGCGCGGACAGGCCAATGAAGTCAGGGACCTGGTATTTGGCTCTAACGGCCTCTACGTCCTTAGAGGTCATGGTTGAAGCCACCCCCGCGGACCGCTAGATCAGAACTCACCGCTAGAGGAAGCGCCGGATGGCGAGAGGACAAGGGGACTGCTCTAATAGGAGGACCGGAGGTGGTCGGAGGTCCTATTGCCTGATTGACTACGGATGACGACCCACCCACCGACTGAGGCATTCGACTACTAGCTACAGGGCTTGGTCTTCACTGCTAGATTGGGAAGACTCTTCTATGGGTCTCTTGCCCTCCCTAATGGCACGGCGGTCCATAGGTAAAAAAGGGATGAAACTAACCTGGGAGTTGGAAAGACTCAGGTCGCAGAAGAACTCAGGGAAGAAGAAAGTAGAAGAAAGCAATGGCAGTGTAAAAGTTTCTACAGGCTCTTGAAAGGTTTTTATAGCCCCCGTCTCCAGCTAAGGCCGCCGAGATCCCGCCACCTGGCGCGCGTCCATTGCGTTGCAGGCTGCCAGCTGAAAATCTTGCCTGCGCCCGAGGCATGCCGCCTCGATCCGCTCCAGGAGATGTGATCCTCGGCAATCGCGGGCCATGGAAAAAAGAGCGGCAATGATGTCCTTGCCTTTTTCCATCACCCAATGAGCCCCCTTCTCCGGAGCATCCGACGCCAACGTCATCACCACCTAACGCATGATTACGAGAGATCTTCGAAGCGACACTGCCTCGAAATAAAGCGCCAGCTCATCAACCCATTTAAAGCGCACTAAAGGAAGCAATCATTCTTTTTGAATTTTCGTGCCCCTTTCGCCTAAAGGATTGCAGGCGCGTGGTCCTTAGCGCTCAGGGGTGGGGGGCATCTGATGTGGCTAATATAGCCACAAGGGTAGTTTCGGAAAAACCAAAACATTAGTGCGCCCGGCATTTCCAAGCACGCCGAGTCGGCCCCGACCATTCCTGGCCGGCCCTTCTCGGCCCCGGTGTCTCCAAGCCCGCCGAGTCGGCCCCGACCATTCCTGGCCGGCCCTTCTCGGCCTGGCATCTCCGAGCCTGCCAAGTCGCCCCCGACCATTCCTGGTTGGCCCCTCTCGGCCCCGGCGTCTCCAAGCCCGCCGAGTTGGCCCCACCATTCCTGGTCGGCCCTTCTCGGCCCCGCGTCTCCAAGCCCGCCGAGTCGGCCCCGACCATTACTGGTCGGCCCTTCTCGGGCCCGGCGTCTCCAAGCCTACCGAGTCGGCCCCAACCATTCCTGGTCGGCCCTTCTCAGCCCCGGCCTCCAAACCCGCCGGATCGGCCCCGACCATTCCTGGCCCCCTTCTCGGCCCGGCGTCTCCAAGCCCGCCGAGTCAGCCCCGACCATTCCTGGTCGGCCCTTCTCAACCCCGGCGCCTCCAAGCCCGCCGAGTCGGCCCCGACCATTCAGCCGGCCCCTCTCGGCCCTGGCGTCTCCAAGCCCGCCGAGTCGCCCCGACCATTCTAGGCCGGCCCTTCTCGGCCCCGGCGTCTCCAAGCCCCGAGTCGGCCCCGACCATTCCTGGCCGGCCCTTCTCGGCCCCGTATCCAAGCCCGCCGAGTCGGCCCCGACCATTCCGGTCGGCCCTTCTCGGCCCCGGCGCCTCCAAGCTCGTCGAGTCGGCCCCGACCATTCCTGGCCGGCCCTCTCGGCTCCGGCTCCAAGCCTGCCGAGTCGCCCCGACACTCCTGGTCGGCCCCGCCCCGGCATGTCCTGGTCGGCGAGGCTAGCCCGGCCACCCTGGCCGATTCAGATAAGCCTTGGCTCCCTCAGGAGAGTCGAGACTTCCCGGTTTCCTCCAAATATGCCCCAACACGGCCCTGGTAGCTCGGGACGCTACCTCTCTGACCCGCGCCGCCTGACAACGCCAGATCCAACTACCCACTGGACACGCTGCTGATGAGACTGGACCCAACTACCCAACAGCCCACTAGCTGATGGGACTTAGCCCACAACCGCCGTTTTTTCCCTTTCCGATGGAACAGGACCCATCAACCAGCGCAGATTCACGCAACTCCCAAGAACTCCGTGGACATTCCTTCTTCACGGAATCCCACGTGATCATGCCAGGTCAACCCCTATAAAAAGGTTAATCCACTCAATAAACAGGTATTCACGATAACCCCGAAAATCGCTATCCTAAGGCCCAGAGAGGAATCCCTCCTCCCCGGGAACACCATTTTCATCTAAAAAGAGCTCATTCGAGCTCCTCTTCTGCTGTACCTCGATTGCTAACTTGGGCATCGGAGGGTCCACCGGAGAATCCTCTCCGGTCCTAGGATTCTTTGCAGGCAACATGGTGAAGCGAAGGTTCGAGAATCAGTCCGTTCCCGACCTTCAGAACCGATGATTGGGCGTCATCAAGGCTCTTTTCCTTTCCTCTTCCTTTGAGGTGGATAAGTCTTGGTCCTTAAAACCAGGCGATGTGTTGTTGTCACCAGAGGCCCCTAACCTGAAATCCTCGCTCAAGTGCCTCTCAGACACCGACCCTTTCACATGCAATGCTTGCTTTTACCAAAGAGAATCATTGCTAACACCATTCAGAGCCCATCATTTTATTGTTTCATGTCCACAGGAAACGAATTAAGTTAAGCCGCCGTGGACCACGCCCAATGGTGATCTGTTGAGCTCTTTGTTTGGTGCATTGAATTAATGCAGTCCCAACTCAAGACCACACCACCCTGGAGACAGTGATCCTGCCACCCAGTCCAACAACAATTTGGCAAATGGGCTCTCACCTTCCTCTCATTCGAGCAAGCTCGGCACAGCGAGTTCCCCACCAGTTTGATTGAAGAAAGAGTACTGGGGGCCGGGGAGACATCGAACATCAAACATTAAAGGTGGAGTCACCTGTGACGATGGGCTAATTAATTATTCGAGCGACGTCTCCGAGCAGCGCAACCCCGCATAAACGTGATTTGCGTACGTGGCTTCACACCACCCCATTTGGCAGCTATTTTGGAGTGAGAGATCTTCCATATATAGAGGCTACTTGGGAATATTAAGGCTGCGTTTGGCTTTCGAAAGCATTTTTTTTATCAAAAATGATTATTATTATTTTTTTTCATTATAAATAATATATTTTAAAAGAATAACTTAAAGAAAATATAATATATTATTATATGTAATATTAAACATATAATATATTTTATATTATATAATTGTTCTATATATTAAATATAATTAATATTATATAATTATAATATATGATTTATTATTATATATTACCTTTCTAAAAAGTTGTCATAGGTTCTTAAGAAAAAATTACTTTTAAAAATAACAAGTAAAAATAGTATAATCAAACATTTTTTTTTACAATAGATTTCATATTTTATTTTAAAAATAAAAATAAAAAAGTTGATAAAAAAGTTCTTTGTTTTTTTTTTTTTCTAAAAGGTTCTTTGTTTTTTACTTTTTTTTTTCTTTCTTTTGATAGAAAACATCTTTAAACTATCTTTAGTTTTTTTTTATGATTCTAGAATTGTATTTTTTAGTAAACTATTTCTAATTTCATTCATCAAAAGCATTTCCATAAATATTTTTATTTTTAAAAAAATAAAAAAATATATTTTCAGAAATCAAATGCACTCTGAATACGTTTTGCCTATATCCAAAAGTCTTTTAAACTGCTTAGATTTTACTCGCATTAACTGTTTTGCCTTGAAACACGTACAGTTTGGCTTAAATTATGTCATGATAGAAGCATTCTGAATACGTTTTTAATTAATATCCCATATGGATCAACTCCGAATCCAAGACTTTGGATAGGAATGAGCAACAATCTCTCTCTCTCTCTCTCTCTCTCTCTCTCTCTCCAGTGGAAATGTAGAGAGAGAGAGAGAGAGAGAGAGAGAGAAAAGAATAAACAACTGCAAGTGAAAATCAGTAGCTATATATCAATCATTTGGATTATTGCATGTTGTCGCCAGGAGGGATAACGACACCATTTTATTTTACATTAAAATTCATTGTCAACTTCTTCCCCACCTTCAGCAGTCTCACTCACCCTCCCGTACCTCGCGGCCATGCTCGTCCTCAGCCGGGTGGGCCTTCGCCAATCGTGAGCCATAGCCATTAGCCATCTCATGTCGGCCGGGCGCGCGGTTCCTTCGCCAATCCTGAGCCATGGCCATCTCATGTCGGCCGGGCTGTCCCTATCTAAAAGCCATGGCCATCTCATGTCGGCCACCATGGCCACCACGTAGAAGCTAGCGTTGCCAAGTTATGACAAGCTGCATCCTTATCATTTGTTTTTTTAACGGCAGAGAAAGATAAGATGATGAGATGTAAAAAGACACATGGCTTGGAGACGATCTGAGATGCGTTTGGCTTCAGCTAGCTTGAACTTAATTAGCACCACTCATATGAGCATGGTCAGCTCGGTGAGTACGTATGGATGTGGATAAGAGGCAATCCAAAACCATATCCTGTTGGATAAGAAACTTGTATGGTTTGTAGTACCTCACATCAAAATTAGTGCACCATTTTTATATATACTTCACCTCCATAAATCTTCAGGACACATACCTACCAGAGTGTGATGCTAGCTTCTTCTATACACCAAAAGACCCCTTGTGAATTTTATCTATCGTCATAGCTTTATCCATGTAATTTGAGTATTGGCTTAGTCCTGAATAGAGTAGAATAGAGAAAGCAAATTTATGTAGCCGACCCCATGTAGTTAAAAAAAAAGGCTTAGATGAGTTGATTTGAGTGTCGACTTAGTCTTGAATAAAGTAGAACGAAGGAAGTAGATTTATATAGCCGATCTCATGTAGTTGAAAAAAAAAGGCTTAGATGAGTTGAGCATCGTAGCTCTGTTTGGGATCATATACTGAATAAAGTGCTTAATTTTATGAATAACAATTATATCAGGTGATTGATTTTTTCCTTGCATACCCCATAATTGAAGGGTTATCGTATTGCTGTTGGATTTATTTGGTTGGAGAATAAGGACAGATTCAGAATTTTTGTTTTCTAAGAAGGGTCACTATAATATAACATAGTTATAATAGCAAATATTATATAACAAAAACATTAAAGCTTACTTGTTTCTTTCATTTAAAAACTATATAAAAATTACTTTAGTTGCACTTGATGTTCTTTCATATAATAGAATTCATCTATTACCAAAATCTCTGAGCAATTTCCTTTTCAATTTATGCTTCCAGTTTCTTTTGAAACCTAATTTTCATAATGTTCACAATTGAGAATGCCAGTTCTATAGCTATTGTTGAACAATCATAATTGAATTAATTAATCAAAAAATGGAGTACAACTCTAAATTTTTTCTCGTTATTAACTCTGACAAAAATTCATTAATTGATGTAATATTCTGCAAATATGGTTGACAAGGTATATCATGTTTATAATCTTGCAATTGAAATTTTAAATGGATATGATCCTACTTGGTAAAATCTTGTGGATATTTTTTCATTTTTTGTGCTAATATGCAAATACCTGACATTGGGTTCAAAATCTATAATTAGAGCGAGTCTACTGTGGTAATGAATTGTGTACAGTCAACTATATATATATAGAAATATTTCACCATGAAAATGATGTCTAATTGTAATTTAATCTTGTTTATGTCATACGGTATGAACATGCATTCATACTAGAAATATCTATATATAATATGTTGCTTGCAAAATAATCTTTTCAAGTAGAATCTCCCAATCATTGTCTTTGGAGTTTTGAAGGTCAAAGTCCTAGAAACTAGCTTCAAAATATCATGAGACAGTCATTGGACATGTAGGTAATTCAGTAATAGATAATCAGTAGCTCCTGTGATTTCTTTCATAGGATGCAAAATGAATAGAAAACTGAAAGATGTAAAATTATTACATGCTATATTTGCATGCCTTCACTAAGCGTAAATGGATCCTTCTTGAATGATATTTTAGAGAATTGAAAATGTAGAAACATGCATACATGCAATCTCTTAGGCTTGAGAACTTTGAAACTCATTATTACATTGGTTGGAAGCATCAATAATATTCATGAGACAAGCCAATTGCAAGAAGACCTTATGAACAAGAATAATTTCTCCAGACATTGCAATGAACATCAATTGAAGACAATGTACCCCTCCATGTATGTAATATGAATATAGATGTCCTCAAGATATTGCAACTAATAGAAAATTTTGTAAATTGTAACCATTCCATTCACTTTGCATATTAAGGGCGAATACCTATATGAGTGGGCTGATTCGAGCCTTTAATATTCATGCATTCGTGTGCCTTACACCACCACATGTATGAAACACATCAAAAAAAAATATTTTAATAATGTCTAAAGTATAATCCTTGTTAGTCAAATTCTATGTAGACTCAAATTATGCTCAATGAGTCAGCCACCATTCCGTTGGTAGAGATGTGCTAAAAGATGACTTCATCTTGCTTGACCATGTCTCAAATATAGTTATATCTTATGCCAATGTGCTTCATTCTATCATGATATTTGAATCCTTAATGTACTATAATATTATCATGCTATCAAAAGAGACCTAAATAGGCTCATGACCATCAGCTGAAACCTCAAGATGACTCAAGAATCTCTTCAGCCACACTACCTCCTGAACAGCCACTAAGTAATGTATTTGGCTTTTATTATAGAGAGAACGATGCAACTTTGTTTTTACTGTATTAAGAGACAGGTCCTCCTAAGATAATCGCATATCTTGAGGTGGATTTTTGCTCATCTCTATCACTAATCCAATCCGTGCTATGGAAGCCTTTTAATCTCAAAGTCCCCTTCTTAATAGCTTAGGATAAGATTGGCAATACCATAAAGTAACAAAAGATTCTTTTAACTACTTCCTAATAAGTGGATCCTAAATTATTTCATTATCAACTAATTAAGCTAACTATAAAGTAAATATCAAGACGAGCACACAGCATAGCGTACATCAAACTTTCCACTGCACTAGCATAGAGATCCCTTCTCATTCTTTTTTTTTCTCATTTATCTTAACGCACTGATTGAGGCTCAAAGTACAATCCTTTTCAAATAAGGTATCAATGGGTTTCGAATAGTACATCTGTAGTCACTTTAAGATTATTTCAATATAAATTTTTGAGACAAACCAAGAAACCACTTAGAGCGATTGCTTAGAATTTTGACTCCAAGCACATAATTTGCGTCACCCATATCCTTTATTTCAATAAGAGAAGACAACTTCTCCTTAGTAGCATTGATTAACCCTATGTTATTTCCAACTAAAAGGTTATCTGCATACAGCAACAAAACCAAAATTCCATATTCTAATGTAGGCATAATTAACTTCTTCAATCATGTGTAAGCCAACCAATCTAATGGCTTCATGTAATATAAAAAACCATTACCTAGATGGCTGTTTAAAACCATATAGTTTCAAGTGTTATACTTTGCCCTTTCATCCTTTGACTTCAAAGCCAATAGGCTAATCTATATAAATCTCTTTATCTAGTCCTCTATTAAGGAATGCTATATTGGCATCCATCTAATATAGCTTTAAATGTAAATGGGCTACAATAAGGCAAATAGAGGTAAAACTCGTTACAAAAAGAATGTCTCTTCGCAATCTACACCCTCCATTTAGGTATAGCCTTTCACCACAAGCTAGGTCTTGTATTTGTTAATTAATCCATCTGCCTTATGCTTTGTCTTTAGGACCCATTTATTTTCTATCGATTTATGCTAAGACAGAATATCAACTAACTCCCACACACAATTTTTAAACATCGATTCTCATCCTTCATGGTTGCTAGCCACTCATTACAAGTCTGTGAAGCAAACATTTCAGCAAAAAAAGCTGGCTTATCTTTATCTAGCAAATTGTGTGCACAGAAATATATTCCCTTCAATTTCAAAACAGCAATGTGATAAACTTCTACATTTGCTTCTCCATAATTGTAAACTTGGGCCTAGAGGGCTACTTTCTGATGGTGCACCATTGCTTGTAGATGTGCTTCCACTTAGCTTAATTGGTGTGCTTCCACTTATTGTTGCACTCCTACTAGGTAAGCCACTCTAACTATGACAACTCTTGAAAGGCTTGTGATTCCCTTCCTTCACCAAAGATAATGATGGAGTCCTTTTGTAACTCATACAATCTTAGGTCCTTCCTTACTTTACTAATGCTTAAAAATTTATTTTCTACAATTCTACATCTTTAGACTCTACTTCAATTATTTCTCCATCAAGATGTTCACGGTACATCATATATCCTTTGAAATTTTCAAGATATTTGATGAACACATACTTGCTAGCCCCAGAGCCTAGCTTCCTACATTTATAGGAGGTATTATTAACATATCCTACCAAACCCCATGGGTGCAAATGATCTAAATTTGATTTTGCATCATTCTAGAGTTTGTATGGAGTAGTGGGCACAAACTTACTAGGCACACGATTAAAGATATAGATAGCAGTCAGTAGCGCATCTCCTTAAAAATTAATCAAAAGATTTGCTTACACCATTATCGACTTAACCATATCTAATAAGGTCTATTCCTATATTCTGCAACTCTATTTTGTTGCAGCATTCCATAAATTATAAGTTGTTTGTGTATTCACTTCTTATCACAAAGCCTTTTAAATTGCTGCAAATATTTGCTTCCTCAATTAATTCAAAAGGTATTCAAAGTTCTTTCCTTTTGATTCTCTATTTTTGCTAAAAAATATTTGAAATAGTCCAACACTTCATCGCAGTATGAGATTAGGTACATGTACCCGAATCGTAAATAGTCATTTATGAATGTAAGAAAGTAAGAGGCACCATGGTGTGCCTTAACATTTATAGATCCATGGATGTCCAAGTGTACTAGTTCTAAAAGTTGAGAGGTCCCATAAGCCTTACCAAAAGGTTTTCTAGATGCCTTTTCTACTAAGCAAGACTCACACATAAGGAGACTTATTTTTTAAGAGAGACCAATAGCCCTTCTCTTGCTCGCATGAAAGTATGGCATGCTATTTTAAATATTATTCTCAGCACAAAGAAAAAAACTCATGCAAGTAAAGAATTATGATTACTAAAATCAAGTATAAAGAAATCATTCGATAACTATTCATAAAAAAAAAAAAAAGATCACCATCTAAATCTGCATTCATTTGATTCCTAGAAAAACAAAAAGCGTAACCTAGGGCTAATAGGGCAAGTATAGAATATAGATTACACCAAATAATCAAGGCATACAAAATATTATGTAGAAGCAGCTCATATCCATTGTGCATCCTAGTGTGATAAGTTTCTATGCCTAACACTTATTCACATAAACCATTTCGAAGCATAATATGTTGAGTACCTGCTAGTATATAGTGAAAATCCACATAGCCAATTCGGTCCCTCACTACATGTTTAATCTATTTTGTTTCTACAATTCAATCAAAAAATGTATTAGTAACTAATGCATAAAAAGATACATTAAGGGGCATTGGAGTGGAGGATACCCTTTTAGTCTCAATATAATCACGAGACAAATGTCCCTTCACTCTATAATTGTAGCATCTCAGCATCTCATCTTTGCTACATCTCTCTTGCCCCCTTATCAGTTTTTTTGAGGTTTGATTACATTTTTCTTTCTGGGGCCTTATCCAGCTTTCCCACCTGCCCTGCCCCTTTTCTTGTTTTTGAGCCTTAAAGGCCCAACATAAGTCACAAAGACCATGGGGCAGCTGGCTTCCATGCGTTTAGCCTCCAACTCTAAATGCCAAAAAATGTTATCAAAGCTCTTGATGTGCTCACTATAAGTCATCAAGAGCTTCATTTGACTTCACTTAGGGTCAAGAAGAGAATATATCATTGACAGTACTTGCTACTCATCTATCAACTTACTTTTTGTAACTTTTAGATCCCTAATCATACTGTTTATATACAAATATGCTCATACATGGACTGGCTGAGATCTTTAATGTACTGCATAAACTTTAGGTTCAAGGCATATAGTCTTGTAGCAGAGGTTTGGCCGTACTTAATCTTTAGCTAGTTTCACATATATTGAATCATGAGAAAATTCTCAAACTCCCCAAAGAGATTGTTGTACATACTGCTTAACATAATAAAGCACGCACAACAATCCTTTTTAACCCAATTGTTATATAGCTCTCGGTCATGATAGTGTAGGGCACAGTTGCCTTCCTTGGATAGAGTCATACTAGAGATAAGGGTTTCTAAGATTTTTAACTTATTATTAAATTAGATATTAAATCTTTCTATGCCATATATCATAATTTTTTTTGTCTAACTTTCCACCTTTATTCAAGTTAGCTACAATGTTTTTAAAGGCCATTACTACATTCATTCCAACAAAGTTTGAACATTAGGCACATGTCACAATACGCATTATTGATAGGAAAAATTAATTAGATTTTGGATACTTTTCTTATAAAATAGGATAAAAAAATTCTTTAAACTCATACTCATCACCTATTTAATAAGATTGAGTATCTAATCTAATTATTTTCTACTTTAGAAACCTTATCCCTAATTTCACAAAAATAATGATGCAACTAGCTTGGAACAAATCCACAGGAAGCACTAGGCATGATTACATCAATATGAATATATCATATGATTTTAAAAATATTACCATGAAATAAACTAATTGTAATAGGTAATTAGCAATCATTGCATAAAGCAAAAAGTTCATGGCTGCAAATTTGATAAAAAAATGCATAAATATCATTTATGCTCTAAGCATAAATAATTATTTACTAAGCATGAATAATTATGCACTAAGTATAAATACCATTTTTTCATAAAACATAAAAAATTATGCTTTGATTTTATTTTTAGGCAAAAATGGCATAAATATCATTTATGCATAAAGCAAAAATAATTATGCCTCAACCAGAAAACCTTATGATAAATTTTCTAGAATATCCCGTATATTTTTTATTTTTTAACTTTTTTCTCTTTTTTTGTATTTCTTTTGACTTTTATGTAATTTTTTGCTATTTTTTTAAAAAGAAAATATCCTTCTTTAAAACATAAACAAGGAGAACTTATGGTTAATTTTATAGGTTAAAATTAATTACATGTCTCTATTGTTAATTAAAATAATTTTATAATACTTTAAAAAGCAAAATTAACAATAGGTCTCTAAAGGGTTAAAAATTATTAGAAAATTCTTTCAATCAAAGAATAGAATTATCGTATGCCATGACAGTGGGTCTCATTGCACATGGTATGCCACATCAACGAACATATGGCATACAATGTCAGTAGAGGTGCTATGCGGCTACCTCATGGCATGGGCCATGTTACCATTGTTGAGAATTTGAAAAAAAAAGGAAGAGAGAGATGAAGATAAGGATAAGAGCCAGGACTTAAATACAATTGAATTGCTGTCCTTATACATTATTTACGCTCTCTGAAATCTTTTTGAGCCAACCACAAATACATTTGCAGGATTTAACAAACCTTGATCAAGGGTGCATAAAAGCACTAATGAACCCTTGATCATAGGTAATATTTAAATATTTTTTAGAATATATTTTTAAAATCGAGCGCTACGGTTTGGAACACGTTGAATCATCGGAGCATCACGATGCTTCATAATAATTTTTTTTCTTTGTAAGAATCACCATGAAAGAGTCCACGACTCTCATCCGAAACACGTACACTTATAGTTTAATATGAACAAAACCCAACAATCATTCACTTGGTCATATTGGACTAAGTACAATTCAGAATAGACTAAAGAAGTGTTAATACATTTAGGTATCTTTCGATTTAAATCTAACCTTAATGAAAACATCATAAAGTCTTAACGAGATCGCTGGTAGCATGGTATCGAGCTTTGAACCGTTATCCCTTGTGTCAAGACCAATGACACTCCATACATAATCCTTAGAGTTCTTTGCCTACACCACTCGCTCAGCACAATTTATGATCATGTGCTTATCCTGTTTCATGATATTTTCATGAGAGAAACTCCAACTTTTACTTGAGATGGAACTATCTCAAGGTTCACATGGGTGAAGTTCTTTTAGTGTCTCTATTACAACAGATACTTGTCCATATGATTGAACTTCATTAAGAGTTTAAAAGCTCAACCCTTCAACTTGTACAGTCAGCACTATACACTAAGTGCAACTACAATCCACTTATCAATAACTTGTTGTTACCCATTGAACCTAAGACTAGCCATTTTTTAGTATTAGATTGGATTGTCATCATTGGTAGACTTTTACTCAAGGAATTTTAGACCCATCCCTTGAAAGTCATCTTCACTAAATTTCTTGTAAGAGGTTTAGTAAGTGCATCAGCTAGATTATAGCTTGATCGCACAAAAGTGAGAGAAACTATTTCATTCTTGATTAATTTTCTCACATACTCATATCTTAGATTAATGTGTCTAGACTTTTCATTATACACTTCGCTATACGCTCTAGCTATATTGGTTTGGCTATCACAATGTATCATACCGTCAAAATATTCTCACAAGCCAATGAGATTTCCACTAGAAGATCCCTTAACTACTCAACCTCATGTCCTGCTGAAGCTAGAGCCACAAACTCTAACTCCATTGTGTAATGAAAGTTTGTTTCTTGGATTTTTAAGATATTGCACCACCCGCTAGTGTAAACACCCAATTAATGGTAGATTTACTATCTTTCACACTCAATATCCAACTTGCATCGATATATCCTTCTAATACAGTAGAAAATTTAGAGTATTATAGACCTATCATTTTAATTTTCAAAAGATAACCAAAGACTCTACCAATAGCCTTCCAATGCTCTACACTCGAGTTGCTAGTAAACCTACTCAGCTTACTGACTGCAAATGCTATATCGGATCTAGTGCATTGCATCAAATATATTAGATAACCAATAGCACTTGCATACTCAAGTTGAGCCACGGTTCGTCCACTATTCTTTTCAAACTTAAGATTTGGATCGAACAGGATGTTTACTTTTTTAAACTTCAAATGTTTGAACTTGTATAATACTTTCTCAACATAATGTAATTGACTAAGTTCAAAACCCTCACTATTTTGTTTCACTTTGATGCCCAAAATAGTGTCAACTTGATCAAGATCTTTCATCTTGAAAGTGGATGATAAAAACCCCTTCATTTCTTGTATGCCTTTCGTATCATTGCTAATAATCAATATATCATCATCATAAAGGCACATATATACCATAAAGTCACCATGCACTTTAGTATATAAATAATTGTTAGAAACGTTATGAACAAATCTATTTGAAAGTATAACATAGACAAACTTTTCATGTCATTGTTTGGGCGCTGTTTCAATCCGTACAAAGATTTAACAAGCTTGGACACATTATGTTCATTATCCGATAGAACAAAACCCTCTTATTGTTCTATGTAGATCTTCTCATCAAGATCACCATTTAGGAATGCCATTTTAACATCCATTTAATGAACATAAAGGTTGTGCAATAAAGCTAATGCAAATAATACTCTAATTATTATTATTCTAGCTATAGGTGCATATGTATCAAACTAGTTAATTCTTTTTTTTTTCAAAAACCTTTATCTACTAGTCTAGCCTTGTAGGTGTTTAAAGTACCATCACTATACTACTTCTTAAACACCCATTTACAACCAATAGGCTTAGACCCTTTAGGTAAATCAATAGGCTCCCAAGTATGGTTTGACATAATAGAATCCATCTCATCTTCAATAGCTTCCTTCCAAAAAGTAGAATCTCTCGAAGCCATTGCTTCCTTAAAAGTTTTAGGATTGTCTTTCACTTAAAGAACAATAGGTACCTTACGAATAAAATTCTCTCGACTTTCTTCTACTAAATAGAAAGAAATGAGTTGAGAATCTATCTCTTTGGATCCTAAATCCTTAACCTTTTGAATTCTCTTATTTTTTCAAAGTTTCGATTGTTCTTCTTCAACAACCTTTGAAGTATTCTCCTCGCAAGAATCTTCATTTATGGAACTTTGAGAATTCTTTCCAGAAGTGGTCAAATTCTCAAAGAACTCTACATCTCTAGATTCTATTATTACATTAAACTCTAAATTAAGGAGTCTATAGGCTTTGCTATTTATATCATATTTTACAAAAGCGCATCTAATTCCACGATGACCCAATTTAATCCTTTTAGGATCGGCGTTCTTGCAATAAGCAAGACACCCCACACTTTAAAATAGCCTATATTAGATTTTCTGCCTTTTCACAACTCATATGGAGAGATCTTATTCTTTTTAGTAAAAAATTTATTTAGAATATAACATGCTGATAATAATGCTTCACCTCACAAATTAAAAGGCAACTCAACATATAACAACATAAAATTTATCATCTCTAAAAATGTTCTATTTTTACGTTCTGCTAACCCATTTTATTCAGGTATGCATGGTATGAAATACTTATGTATGATTTTGTTTTGTTCACAAAACATATTAAAATCACTATGAAAATATTATCCACCTCTATCACTTCTAAGGATTTTAATATTTCTACCTAATCGATTTTCAATTTCTACTTTATAAACTTTAAAAGTATGAAAAGCCTCATCTTTGTGCTTAAGTAAGTAAATGTATGTATATTTAGAGCAATCATCAATAAAATAATAAAATATCTATTACCACCTTTAGTTAACATACCATTTAACTCACAAATATCACTATGCATAAGTTCTAGCAAATGAGTATTTCTCTATACACTATAAAATGGCTTCTTAGTCATTTTTGATTTAATGTAAATTTTATATTTATTAAACTTATCAACATTGCAAGAAATCATGCCATATTTAATTAATCTTTTCATAGTGCTAATATCAATATGTGCTAATCTACTATGTCATAAAGTAACAGAATTATCAATTAAGCAAAAGATACACTATTATTATTATTATTATCAACAATACAAAGCTTGATCATTCCATCAGTAAAATAGCCTTTTTCAACAAAAATATCATTGCAGGACAGTATAAGTTTTTTTTGACTCAAATACACTTTTAATCCATGGTTTGCCCAATAAATCCTCACTAACAAGATTTCTATTCATATTCGGCATATACAACACAATGATCAAAGTGATCTTTTTACCGGATGTAAAGTGGATATCCATGCTTCCTTTTTCAAGCACCATGGATCGACCTTCATTGCCCATTTGAATTTTTTGTCCATTGATGATATCCATATAAGTCTTGAAAAGTAACTTATTGTAGAAAACATGGATGGTGGCACAAGTATCATACCACCAACCGAAAATCTTGCCTCTGATCATCATGACTTCGCTCACAGTGGCGACGATCTCATCGTCTACTTTTGTTGCATTTGCCTTATTAGTTTACCTCTTTTGGTGCCTGCAATCACTAGCAAAGTACCAATATTTGCTACATACAGAGCAACTCACATTGAGCTTATTTTTGTTGGATTTTTTGAACTTATCTTGATCCCTTTTAGGACTGAGTTTGTTCTCTTTCATTTTCTTGGACTTCTTAGGATTGCTCACAGCATTTGCCTTCGAAGTACCAAAATCCACTTTCTCAATCTTTTCATGCACCCTTGATTCCTTCTCAATTCAAATGTGTTTTTGCAATTGTTCTAAAGAATAATTCTCGGAGTTGTGAAGAAGTATCTTTCTGAATCCGTTCCAAGACGATGGCAACTTTGTAATAATTGCACCTACTTGAAAAGGTTCGGGAACCTCTATCTTCACCGTCATCAATTTGTTGACAATAATTTGCAACTCATACACTTGTGCAAGAATTGCTTTTTCATCATTCATCTTGAAATCAAAATACATAAAGATGAGAAATTTTTTAGTACCTTCTTTCTCGGCCTTATACTTGAATTCAAGCGCATTTCAAATCTTTCACGGAGATTGAGTGTTGGTGTAGAGGTTGTAGAGGCGATCCGACAATGCGTTGAAGATGTGGCCATGGCTTATGAGTTCATCTTCACGCCTCTTCTTTCTTTCAGCCTTGAGTTCATCAGAGTCCTTGGCGGTAGGTTCGGGAATAGATGCCAAATCCAGATCCAACACATAGAAGATCTTCAATGCCGTGAGTAAGAACTTGAGTTTGTCTTGCCACCGTGTGAAATTGGTGACATCAAAATAATCCAATCTCACAAGGTCTTAGTTCATGAGTTTGATGATGGACACGATAGTCTCAGTCTCCATTCAGATAACGTTTGATATTGTTAAGAATTTGAAAAAAAGGAAGAGAGAGAGATGAAGATAAGGATAAGAATCGAGGCTTGAACACAATTGAATTGTTGTCCTCAAACATTATTTGCGCTCTCTGAAATACTTTTTGAGCCAACCACAAATATGTTTATAAAATTCAACAAGCCTTGATCAAGGGTGCACAAAAGCATTAATGAACCCTTGATCGTAGGCAATATTTAAAGATTTTCTGGAATGTATTTTTATAATCGAGCACTGCGGCCTGGGACACATCGATTCATCAGAGTGCTGCGATGCTTCGTAATAATTTTTTTTATTGTGAGAATCATCGTGAGAGAGTCCGCAACTCTCATCTGAGACATGCATACTTAGTTTAATGTGAACAAAACTCAACAACCAAGACATGCCTACATCAACACGCATATGGTTCCTACACCATCACTTAGTTGACTTGACAGCCACTCAAGTGCTAACTCATTTTTTTTGATTAAAAAAAGAGAAAAACTTAAAGCCTTAAGGTTTTTGAATTTAAGGATGAATGTCATTTGTAAATTCTATCATGGCCGCTACACATGCAGTGGTCGAAGGGAGGGTTTTTGACCTTCAGTGGCTAGGAAAACTCCCCTCAAGCCTCTCTAGTGGTCGAAGAAGGTGGCTTCGACCTCCATCACCTCAAGCTCAGGATTTGAGGGGCGCAAAAACGGCTCTAGCCGAAGTGGTTGTAGCCCAAATTCCATCGAACCTACAATGGAGACGGATATAAATTCAAAAATAGAGCTGCATCGCGTCCGATGATTGATGTAGGGCGCATGCATGCGCATATTAAGAATAAAAAAAATATTTCTATTTTTGGCACATGCACGCCAAGGGCAAAAAAATATTTATGCTTTTGACATATGTGCGCATACGCTATGCGTCAATCATCAAGATAGATACGCATAAGCTGATCCGATGCACAAAAACTTTTTTCAAAGGTGAGTTAAAATTTTTTGGATTAAATGATTTGAGGTAAGTTTCTAACCCACTCATTGCACCTGCCTTCTTATAAATTCCATCCATATTTCTCAAAAAGACTAGAGCAAACTTATCTTATCAATTAGGTGGCTGAAATCTCGCTTGCTTATATCTTTCACAGCTTATTTTTCTTCTTTTTTTTTTTAAATAAAACGGTGGCTGACCACAGGTCAATGCTGGCCGCTGAACTAGCAACTACTATTGGCCTTTAATGGCGCTCGACTAGACACTAGCGTATCTTAGATGATTTGTCGCCTTCTTTATGTACCCTACCGTAAAGGCTTGACAAGATAAGACTACATTATAAATGGGTTGTTAACAAGATGGTACCTTTGACTTGGCCTTCCATCATCTTGATCTACATATATTGGATTTGAAACCTCAACACATCGGCTAGGTTTCGATTCGAAATCAAACAAACCTTTCCAACAAGTTTCATTGTGGTTGTAGCAAAACTGGATTTGATTTGATCTATCTTCACAGAAAGTATATGGGTAGCTCAAAAAGCTGACTTCACTTGTTGCACTAATTGAATGAATAGGCTGCTTGTGGTCCCGGATCCTTGCTTACAACTCGAATCAACTCTGCATCATGTGAACTTCCTTTTCTTTTTCTTTTTATTTTTTAGTAAATATACTTTCTTGTCAGGTTGTTGATAGGGAGCCCAAAAAAAAAAGAAAAAGAAAAAGGGACAACAGAAGACATCTCTTAGCCATCTAAGGATCCAATGCTGCTCTTCAAGAGGGCCAAGTGGCAAAGTGGCAGAATGACATTTGTTTGATTGAGATGAGATGTGGACAATCATATATATGAATAGAACGAGATCATATAATAACACAAGCACTGGCATATGGAAGTCATGCAGTTGTGTCAATATCATGAAAAGTTGGCTCTCTTCATGCTATTATATTGTCCCATTTCGTGCTGTCATTACACATGGACAAGGCGTATGCAAATTTCCCTTGAATTTGGTTTGCAAATTTCCCAGTTGTGTCAATCTCATTTTATAGCCCTAATTTACTCAAATCTTCTAAACCGGACATGTGAGCTATGTGGATGCCCATATAACTATTCCACATGCATTCTCCTTAATTAAATGGAAAAGCTCACAGAAGTTGCTGATGACAAGAAATTTGAGGGATCAAGAGATGATTGGAGTTTATATACATATTTCAGATATAAAACCTCCATGACTTCGCACTCTCTTTTTCTTTTTTCCTTTAGTGATAGATGATCTAGATTTTATAAATCTATAACTTAATTGCTAATCTCAATATTAGGATTATATGTGCACAATATTTATAAGGCAGGAGTAAAACTTCTCTTTATGATGAATAACTTATTACAGGCTCTATCCATTAAGGATCACAATGTAATCACAAGGCCTGTACTTAACATATACCTCTACTATTATAAATTGTCTCAAACGGTCCAATAACATAAATGATGATCGCTAAATATAATGGGCTTACACAAATTACTCTATCAATCTAATGTTTATCTAATTTAGGTTTTAATTAAAAAATAACTATGCTAATCCATATAATAAGAAAATTCTATCGCACACTATCCTCTCTCAGGCCTCTTATGCTACCATATTCATTAGGAAACAATACAAGTTGTGAAACATACAAACATGCCTCAAAGTTTTCTTATGTGACAAGAGGTTTTAGATATGCATACAAAATACAAAATTATGTCAAGGTGGCCAACGTGCTCTAGCTTGTACCCCTCCATATAGTTTTCACCATCTTGGCTTGATGTTTTTACCATGCCAGCTCCAAAGTAAGGTGGAAATAAGTTTTTACAACAAAGACGAGTGCAATAAGCTTTGATCAACCAAATAATGCACATTTTTTAACTCGTAAAAAGAGAAAAAAGATTTAGCCAAAGGGGATCTTATTTTTGAATTGGCCAATATGTCCGCTCCAATTTATAACTCTTGTATATGTTGAGCTCAACTTTATCTTTTCTTTTATTTTCTATGTTTTTGTTTGCTCTGGCAGGCAAAAGTAAGCCAAAGCCTCTTGGTTAATTTTACTCTTTCAACAAACACATTTTCTCATATCCTGAAAAAAGAAAAAAACCATATGCCTTAATTAAAACTAGGATTCTTATCCCACAATGATTAAAAGTCAACTTTTATTCACTCACTATATAAAGTTTATTAAGATTAATAACTAATCCTTATCATTAAAGGATAAAGTTTATTAAAATAAAATCTAATCTCTAATTTTTAAAAGGTTTGTAACGCCTTCCAACACTTCTTATTGTAAACTTCTGCTAGCAATGCCAAACTTTTCATTGTTGCCAACAACAAATTCTCATCTTAATCTTCTAGCTCAACATAGAGAATATTTGCAACAATTGTTCCTAAGAAGACCATAAAGTCTTTTGCTTGCAACTCATAGTCAT
This sequence comes from Calamus simplicifolius, assembly GCA_900491605.1. Taxonomy (NCBI): domain Eukaryota; kingdom Viridiplantae; phylum Streptophyta; class Magnoliopsida; order Arecales; family Arecaceae; genus Calamus; species Calamus simplicifolius. Next base: position 251,372 of record UESW01004412.1, read on the forward strand.
CCAAGAGCACAGGATTTGTCCCTTTCATCATTGACATGCTCTCCTTGGTTAATGAGCTCTTCTTGACCCTTCTGTCCCACAAAGATTAATCGAAGCCGACTCCTATTAACTTACTAAAAAAATTATTAGCATTAATAACTAATTCCTATCATTAAAAGATAAATTTTGTTAAAATAAAAAATAACATCTAATTTCTAGAAAGTTTGTAATGACTTTCAATACATAAATCCTTTTCCCATAAGCCCAGCGATCTGCCTTACCATTTTGACGTCCGTATGGTTTTTTTTTAAAGAGATAATAACATGTGCATGTTTTTAAATAAAGAAATCTTTTATGTTTGTTATATAGGCTAAATTTGAAGGAGGGCTCTTCTCCCTATATGTGATTATTATAATTCAAGGCACACTGACCCTTGCAAAATTATCTCAAACATATAATTCATGCTTCATTAGCAATGACTGAAAAAGTTGTCATACTTATTAGATGATAAATTGATTCATTAACGTAGCATTACATAGTTATAACAACATAAATGCAAAATTGTAAGGCAAGCACGATGTAGGATTAAGAAACTAAAAGAAAATATAGCAAAACAAAAGAGGCCAAATTTGATTATGCTACCATAACATTTCTATTTGATGTGTTATCATTCTCCGAGAGATGATTAAGATTTTTAACTTACAAAATAATAAGTCAAGCGGTTCATCAAACTAATATTTTATGAATTTATTTTTTTTCTGAAATTATTCATAACCAATAGATGTGAAAAATATTATATTATTAATTAGTATTGTTAAGTATGTATTGAATTTTTAATTAATCTTGTCTGATGATTCACCTCTACAAAATTAGGAGAGAAAAAATTAAGTGGGAAGGTATGTGTTGGAAGCGGAGGGCTCCGACTGATAGGTCCAAGCCTGAGGAGGTGAAGCCCCTATGGTACGGGTCTATTTTTTCCCTAGATATATATATATTATATTTATATTTTGTAGCACAGAGGGATCGTAGAAAGAGTCAAGACGCATTAAGAAATGGGATTTTGTGGAAGTCATCTTTATATTGTATCTTTTTTCTTTATAAAAATAAATAAATCTTACTGCCTTGTGCTTGATTTATTTTTTTATTAATTTTAATTAATGTCACATTGAGGGCACCAACAAATTAACTTGTTGCAACACTCATCACCTTAATTTTTTATGAACCACGACAAATACATTGATATTTTTTTTTTGTATCATTTTAAATTATTATTATTATTGCCAAGGATTAGGATTATCTAGCTGTCAAAAGACATCTTGGTGCCCACAACTCTTGCAAAAGTCCATGCTAGAAACCTTAATCACGGCGACAGAAGAGAACACTGCATCGAAGATTCCAATAAGGCCATGAACAGTAAAAAAAAAAAAAAAAAAAGAAAGAAAGAAATACATCTGCATCAGTGCATCAGCTAGTCATGTCAGTCTCCCATTGGGCCAACACCATGCCCCTCATTCTCTCTCTCAAGATGGCAAAGAGGGAAACTGGCATCAATAAAGCAACATTATTTATATATAATATTAACTATATATCTCTGCAAGCCTAACATCACCATGAGTACCCTTGAGGCCAAGTCTCACTGAGCCAGAACTAGAGATGGTGCAAGTGGTTTGGTCCTTCGGCTGTATTCGGCCTTCCTCCTCTCCCTCATGGTTCTCCTCCACTTGCACTACTGCATGAAGGCACGGGCACGGTTTAATTCCAAGTAATTTGCGACGTAGTCAAATTAACGAGATAAGACCCATACGAGTTTCTTCCACTGTCTTGGCTGCGTTAGGACAGCCATGAAGCGGACGTTTAATTAAAACGAAGAAGGAAACACCACATAAAGAAAAAGCCATGAGAAATTTATGAACCTGGGGGCATTTTATGGTCACCATTTGGACATACCTCATGCTTGTGAGGCCATTCTCTCTGTCTACTGGAAGGAGCACATGTCACTGAACATCACTGGATTGAGAACCCCCTGTCTTTGGTTGCCCACTTGCATCAGAAAACTGCCATTGTCCTGAGAAGGATGTCCACAGATTAATGTCAGGGATCTGACTTGCTCTTGAATTATTTACTATACTAGTATTGGACAAAACCTGATAGAAGTCTTGGGGCCCTTGCCCTTGCCCTTGCCCTTGCAGTAAATAAGGTGATGGGTCCATCATTGTGTAGTCTTTGGTGATGGCTGCCTCCTCAAAAGGTATGGGCTGGATGTGATTTCTTTGGGGGACAGGTGGCACTGGTGGCGAGTCTTGTGACATGCTCCCTATTTTCTGAAATTTAATTAATGGCCCAACCCCCATCAACGTCATATACATGTAAAAGAGCGGTACATGCGAACATGTAGAAGACCAGATAACAGTAGTGGTTGGAGATGGGTTAAGTGTCCCACCTGTTGCTGATCCACAAGTCCATTAAAATCCATTGCAAAGTCATACATTATGGGGCTCACAGAAGCAAGTTTCATGGAGAGGAACTGCACATAGTTAAGCACCAAAAAATATCCATCAAAATCTAGCCCTTTTTTATATGAATCAAGTTTATTATGATTGCATTACCTCAACTTGATTCTGTAAGGATTGTACATAGTTGATGATCTCATCTAACATGAGGGCCTTCCCTGTGATCTACTCATCAAACCGAGAAAGGCGTTGTTAGAAGACAAATTTTCACTAGGAAAAGTACAATCCAAGGAGACAAAAGCTGCATCAAATTTAAAGCTATACCTTGTCACAGCCAGGGACCAGGCCTTGCAGCAGCTTCATCCTCTCACTTATCTTCTCTCTTCTCACCTGAAAACCAAGTAATTCAAAGTTATGGGTTTTTCTTTTTTTTTTACTATGCTGAATAGTAATGAACATGGGGCAAAAGAGTGAGACCCTTTCAGCAAGGCTGTGACTGTCTGTTGCCTGACCTCTCCTTGCTCTCACGTGAATGTAACCCGTGGGAGGCTCCTCACATAGCTTTTTCTCTTTCACCTTATCGGCTCTCGGTCTGGGCTTCTTATCTTCCATGGACTTCTTCTGCTTCTTTCTCTTGCTTTCCTTCGTATCCTAATAAATAGCAAGCATATTATCACATTGGAAAACCAAGAGTTACTCGCGATCGAAGAATATATAAGAGACTAATGAGAGAACGTTGAGATCTTTTTCTTGGGAACATTAAAGTTGAGGTCTTTAACTCTTTCACCTTTGGTTGAACAGAGGTCAAACTAGTGTCATTTCTGTTCTTTCCCTTCTTCTCCGTGGACTCCTGTGCCTTCGTGGCTCCGCCACCGCCATGGGGTTCAACCAGCACTGAAGAAGGGTAGTCGATCTGGGTGTCCACTGATGGAACTATTATAGCACTGTCAAGGGAGCTGCTGCTCTCAAAGGTCCTGGCTTCAGTGGCTGAGGCCTCTGCGATGGCTTCAGGTGTGTTGTAATAGAGGAGCCCTGGGGAGGCATTGGTCATCTCTACAACCTCGGGTGGTAGCTGAGGCAATTTGTTGGGACTGTTTAGAAGGTAAGGAGAGTCCAAGAGGAGAGGATGGTGGTGTTGATATGGGAAGGTTGCCATCCTTCTTTTGAACCCAAAAAAAAAAACTGGGGCACTACGAAGGAAAATTTTAGAAGTCACGCAATGTGTATCTGAGGTTAAGCCTTGATTTGGCTTATATAAGGGTTGAGAGGAGGAGTAGGGAGTCTATGGAAGAGCTCTGCACATTTGACTGGTCTTATCAATCTCTCTCTCTCTCTCTATCTTTCTCTCTCTCTCTCTCTCTCTCTCTCTCTCTCTCTCTCTCTCTCTCTCTCTCCCCTTGTCTGGCTTAGTCAGGGACAGGAAGGTGGGCTATTAAAGACCCAAACAGGCTGCTTGGTGTTTCAGCATGCTGTTCTTTTTATCACTTCTCGGGAACTCACTGCATTACAAATAGGAAAAGTCTTGAACCGTACGTGATCGTTGATCGCACAAGCATATGATCGTTCATATTCAAAAAAATTTATTTTTTTATTTTTTATCATATGATAATTATATGTGTATGTATATGATTAATCATCGTACATAATGCGTGCACTTTAGCACTGCACAATACATAAAGTTTTTTTCTTTCAAATAACCCCATGATAATCTTTTAATGATAAAAATAGCCAATCAAACGATCTTTGGAAAGTATCCTTTCTTTTTTAAAAAAGAATAAAATTCATTTTTGAATTTCACTGCAATACATTGTTGCACTACGCTTCAATATCTGATATGGTCCTCATCATCTGCTATATAACTTACCCCTAAAATGGTTGGCCACATTGTGCTATATAAAACACATGTTATTGTTTGTGCTACTAAAGTTTAGAGTGGATTTTGTTGTCTACCAAAAGATGTGGCATATCTATATTGTGATATAAGAAATAAAAGAGTCACATGGCTATATTTATTATAAGCCATTATTACATTTATATAAGATAGTTTTTCCATTTTCCTCTATTTGCTGCTTTGATCCTTTAATTTCAAATGTTAGTACATTAGCATGTCTACTGACAACAGCAGTGTGACTTGAGGGGAGGAGAAAAGTTGCACTAAAGTAACGAAGAACTTTAATTAAATACTAACTGTCAAAAGATTTAGACGCTTAGGCACTATGATGGTTAGATGCTCAGGCTATAATTTGAAGTCTTTTCTATAGCTACGTGTGCTCTATCTCCTCATTGGTCATAATGATAGACCTAAGGCCTTTTTGCTGTACTGAAGTGGTCCTTCCCTAGATTAAATTTATCATTCCTAATGGCCAGTCTTTATTGATCAAAATAAATGGCTACCCCCTTGGTTTTTAACAATGCATTTGTGGCGGCCTTCAAAACAATCATCTTGAGATGAAAAGAATAACTTTCTTGGATTTTTAAAAAAAAAATTCACAGACCATCTAATAATATTTAGAACGGCACAATTATCTGGGAAATAAGATCGACCAGCCTAAGATGATCACTAACAGATACCAAATATGAAATATTTGCAAGAAAAATAATTGTTGAAGAGAGATTAAATTTGAAAATAAAATTAAAACAACTTATTAATACATAATAATGATAATAAGTTCATCGCTAAGATCCTAGGACCTAGATCCTACTATTAAGGATGCCTCCCTTTCTCTCAATTGCTCTCTTAACTCTCTTTTTCTTTCTGCACCATTAATCAACGACACCTCATTATATAAAATTTTGAATATGTGAGCTCCCTACCAAGAATGACACATATTTTCCTCTAACATGACTTCCTTCTAGAACATGGACCGAGACTTACGACTCAAAGTAACAATATGTACATAAATCATGATCCAACACTTAGGTAGTATTTGATAGAAAAATATTATTCATGGATAAGTGTAAGGGATAGAGTTTGTTCCCTGGCTATCCCTATGGATATTCCTTGGCTATCTCATTGATCATATCAAATGCAAAAAGGTAAATTCATAGGATAACTTTTTTTTACTCTTATTTGGAGGGATAACAAGTTATTCCTACATTTCTAGGGAATAAATTGAGGGGATATCCCATGGTTAACCATGGATTATCCCTTTGGTTAACTTTATTCCAGCTATCCCTTATAGTTAAGGCTTTTGGAATAAGAGGGGATATCCCCTCTTATCCTATTTCAAACACACTACCTAAAAGATAAACTTGATATACCTATGACTCTTAATATTGATCAACTCCTACTGTAGTAAGAGAAATAGATGACAATAATAATAAATAATAAAATATTCTTAGTAAGAATAGGATTCACAATAATTTTAAGGACTCACCCTCATTGTGAAATCCATGATAATAATGTTGAACTCATCAATATATGTTGAAAAAACTGCAATAGATATTACCAAACCAACAATTAAACAATACAACTTTTTATTGGCTTGAACAACAGCACCTTCACTAAGTATCTCCTTATTGATCCATTGAACATCCAACGTATACTAATAAATATTTAGCAAGCATAGCTTCTAATTCTTTCTAAAAGCTATACCTATATCTACAATTTTAATAGCCACTCTTATATGTGCAGACAATCATGCACTTATATCTAATTGTGCCACATGCATAACATATTTTTTGCAAGTACAATTTGCTTATAATTTACTCTCTCTAATTATGAATTTAAGTCCTCATGTATAAAGTCTTCTAATTTTTTAGAGTCTAAAGTAGCTTCAAATTTAGCCACCTCTTCCAACTAATGGCTTAATAAATTTTCATAGAAAACGTCCACACCTTGGATAGCTTTCACATAAGTCTCATTTGCATGACTTGACTCCTCAACATAGATCTCTAAGACCAAATCAATTGTAGTATACTTTATCTCTTCCTAAGCATCTGGTTCTTCAATAATGATCTCTTTTGAGCTTGGTACAACATCCATCTATTTGGACTCTTCTTGTTCTAATTTTTCTCTAGACCTAATTAATCCTTGAGTTGATCAACCCTGTCATGCTCAAAAAAAATTTCTAACCTTTGTCTACTCTCTAATTGATCAAGCCCTTCCTACTTCAAATATTTTATCTTCAATCAATCTTACACTTTATCTAGATCTTCCAGAAAACCTAGAACCAAGACTGGCAACTTTTGTTTGAGAATACCTCAATGTCTCACATTATCAAATTTCGAGTGGGTAACCATAAGAATATTTCATACTTTATTCTGATCCTTTGCATACTAGATGTGTGGATAATTTTCTTAATCCATCATAGCTTGAAAAATCCACTTTACCTTCTTAGATTTAAAAATTCAATTTCTTTTCATAACTTCATTATCAAGGGCATTTGTGGGCATTGTCTTTGACTCTTTCAAGACATCCGATAAATTTTTTTCCCATCAAATAGGTTCTAATTATGGACTTCCAAATTTGATAATTGGTGTTGTTTAATTTATAAGATAAGTAGTAACAAACATAACCATATTGATGTTTAATAATATATTCTACACATCTGCTCATAAATGCAAGAGCTTCTACTAGTATATGTTTAGTCTACATCGATTATGGATCAGATAAAACTTGAGTACTTATAAAAGTCAAAGAATTTAAATAATTCCTTCCAACTAGTCTATTTAGGTAAGATCCTAAATTATTACAGATAGTATCAAAATAGACCTAATCAATGGCGCATATGAACTAGAGGACATTACAACAATTCATTATATTTGTGATTAGATTTGATTAAATTTGGATTCAAATTTAGACCTTTAGCTTGACAAGGATTAAAGGGGAAAAGTATATGAGAGCTTAATTAGTGTATGTTTAGTCCCACATCAATTTTTCACTGGATAGATCTTAAATACTTATGCAAAGCCAAAAAATCTAAATAATACTTCAAATAGCTTAGTATATGACTTATGTGATCAGAATGCTACAAACAGAATTATTATATTTAATATTAGATTTGATTGGATTTAGACTCTTAACCTAATAAGAATGTCAGAACTTAAATAGGAAGAGTATGTGAGTGTCTATGCCAGCATGTATTTACTCTCATATTGATTGTGCAGTAGATAGATCTTAAATATTTTATATAAGGCCAAAAAATACCTTATAGCTGACCTCTTTGGATGAGGCCCTAAATCATTATAATGAACGTAATGAATTAGATGAAGGTCTGGAATTATGCCAAATAATAATTTTAAAACTACTAAAAATCAAGTTATCGTTAAAAATATGCTCTATGCAAATCCAATCAAAGTTGTACACTATTTGACTATATATAAAATATTTTTTTAAAAATTTAGACTCTGATACCATATAATAAATCTTGCCTCTCCCTATTATACTGCAAAAAATTTCATACATTATCTCACAATTTGTGTGAAGAATAATCATTGAAGAGAGGATAAATTTGGAGAGAGAATTAAAATAATTTTATAATAATAATAATAATAATAAAGTTTGTGGCTAAAATCTGAGATCCAACTCTCAAATGAGCCTCTTTCTCTCAAGTATTCTCTTAATTCTCTCACTCTTTTGACGCTATTAATCAATGATCGATGCTTCAATATCTAGAACGTTCAATACATGAGTTTCCCTCTGAAAACATACCTCTATTTTGACACATGTTTTGCTCTACTTGACATCCTTCTAAAACTTGAACTAGGACTCATGACTCAAGAAAAAATGGGTTAGGACTCATGACTCAATGTAACAAGCACACATATATGTATATGGATGGATGGATTATGTGGATGGATGTATGTGTGTGCATGCATATGTGTACATCTAAGAAGATAATCTTTCTTTGTCTACAACTCTAAATATAAACCAACTCCTACTTTAATTCAGAGAAATAAATAAAAACAAAAAAAAAATCAATATGATAATCCTAGTGAGATTAATTGAATTTAGATTCTCAACATTTCAATCTTCTTCAATTGGCAATTGAGCTGGGGAGGTCCAATAGTCAATCATGAGCCCTTAATTCTATTTCTATGCATGAGATGATGGCTCATGATGGAGGAGGACTGAGATAAAGAAGGATTTAAATTGCCCTTGGGTGTCGAAATTCTCATGCGCCCAATTGTACAGATAAATTCTCCCTTGTAACATACTGTACTCGTGGCGAAGTTCTTGATGCATAAACCTTGACAACTCTAAGTGACTCATTAGTCTATGATGTGGACCTTTAATTAATATGATCAAGGGCATATTATGTTGCATCTAATTATACTATACTTATCTTGTCAACGTGAAAACATGACAACAGGTGTCAGGTGTGGAACAAAAGATACCAAAATCATTGGAACTTGAGTTTACCTCTCGGAGTCGAGTCTTCTCGTACCTACTCTTAAGATGTTTTCATGGACCTCCAAATCCGAACCATCACTTGTCAAAATTTAAGAGGGTCCCAAAAGGATTCGAGCTCGAAGCCAATCGCTCAATCCTTCAAGTCCTGCAATCAATCCAACAGCCCACATGCTATGCTCCTCCTCGGATATCAAACCCTAACCTACTTAGAATGAATACCAGACACAGAAAAGAACAGGAAAAACCTTCTAGACCTGTCTGTCATCTTCCGTGAAGAAGAAATTTTCAATCATTCTGAACATTGCCCGGCATAACACTCGATCAACATCAGAATTCAGAACAGTTAAAGCACATCAAGATTAAAATAAAAATAAATTCCTAAGGAACGTCCATTACAGACATGGCGAGTTTTGATTGGTACGTGATCGTAGGCCGTGTATCTTGTGGCGTAGCTGACCTGGACCGGTCCGGTCTAACAGGTGTTGCGGTTTTCGAGGCGGGCCGAAGCGTCCACGTCGGGGGACTGCATGCATGCAAGGTAATGATAGCAACCGAAGAAAAAAGCCCGGCTCCAGACCGGCTAAGTCGGAGAATAGCTGATGCCTATGAACCGGACCGTACGAGTCTCAGGCCTGCTGAGCCTAAGATCTCTGGTACGGAGCCACTCGAGCCGTGAGTCCGTGACTGACACGATGAGGGAAAAGACGAGGGCAGTAAATTAAACCATCGTTTGGGACGATGAACCTCGTCTCAGAGCTGTGCTTGGTTTGACCGTTGGATGAGAAGATTGAAAGGACCCATCATATAAGTTTATGAGCACTTGGAATCTGGGTATCATCTCGTATTGGTTGATTGATGAGGATGACTTTTTGCCTTGGCGAGCTCCTTTCATGATCTCCATGCGCCTTGGAACATGCCACCTTGCTTTTAGAACGTTGACACTTTCGAAGGGATCAATGATTATTATTAAGGGAAAGAGATGACTCGGATCTAATCCCCCAACAGCTTTTTTTTTTTATAGTATACCACATAAATATATATAGCATGCATTTTAAAATATTTATTTTCTTCAACTCAAAAGGTGCATTATTCTATCATTAAGTTGAGTAATTTCTGTCAACTACTCTGAACTCAAGCTGGTTGGCATGCTAATTTTTTTTTTTTCAAGTCCAATAAATTCATCTTATGCTAATTAAATTTAGAATCAAATAAATATATAAACAAATATACCTCTTAATCAGAGAAGTATAATCCACCTACTGAAGCATAACTGAAGTGTTCTTTCCATTAAATAGGCTACGAAACAGAATTTTATTTTTGTAGATTTACTAGTATTTTGATTGGATCATTTTTTCATATATATATATTCTTTTATTTTGATAGGTCATCTCCTCTTTGATTACTTGTTAGGGGGACCATTGGTATGAGGCAATGCTAGTTCAACGAGGAAAAAAGAAGGGGAGTAGGAGAGACAATGAGATAGAAGGAATTAAGGAAATAGAGATAGGAATAGGAATCCTGGTTGACTTCTTTTAGGAATTTAAATCCAAGCAAGTATAAATATTTCAAAAATATAGTTGATTTATCATGTTTTTCATTGCTCTCCATATATTAAAATTAAAAAAAACTTTTGAATTTTTCTTAACAAGATGAACTAGTGGGAAAAAAAATCAAATAACATATGACCTTTTCTAGGTGAATGATTTAAATTTCATATATCCATAACAAGCTCCATCCAAAGAACAAGATATGTAGTAGTTTTTTTATAAGCCTATTATTGTTAAGCAATTCCAAGCTAGCCAATGTATTATATGCATCAATAAAAATCCATGATAAAATGAAAGTACCACAACTATATAAATAACTTGCTATCTCTAGTTAAATTATATATACATATACATGTACATATACATGCATACATACATACATACAAATACACACACACACACAACACACACACACACACACACACACACATATATATATAGCCATTTTTTTGAGAAGGTGTTGATGAGAAAACGTTTGACAAAGATGTGGGAAAAAGTTGTTAGAAGGGAATTCTAGTACTGAGCATAACACATTATTTGGAAGAGAAAAGGCTCAAATCATGGCATAATCTTATGTAGGTAATAGTACCAACAAATTAAACCTTATCGGCAATATCAATAACCTCTGCATTTGCATACTAGCGAATCAAGCTTTATCAGTATATTGGTACATTGAAGATAGATATGATGCAACAAGCATTACCAGTACTTTCATGTCTAACAATCTAACCTAACAACCTCCTCACACTTAGGTTAGTTCGCACATAAAGTGTGCATAAACCTAGTTAGTTCAAACTGGTTCTACATCAAACTTCAACCAATCCTAGACCCTACTCTCAATGCCACATGTCTAAACTAGGCTCGGTCCAAGCTACACGAATAATGCCATGTATCAATAACTCAACTCAACTCAACTCATCTAAGGGTCTTCGTTGCATATGTTCAAATCATCATAATCAATTTTCTCTCATTTTATCTTCAATTAGGGCTACTCCTATCATTTCTCTTATATGTTTATTTTTAATTTTATTTTTTAAAGTTTTACCACATATCCATCTTAATATATGCATTTATGTTACACTTAATGTATTCACATATTGTTTTAGTATTATCCAACATTCTATTCCATAATTATACATGCTAAATATTACAAACCAAGTTAATTTAGACTAGTTCTACATTGAGCTTCAATCAGCCACCCGATTGCATCTTTGCCATATCATAGTGACTAATTTATATGTCAAACATCATGTCATCTCTTCATATCTTTCTATAGATAACGCAATCATTCACATCATCAAGCCAACATATATGGTATATCAAAGTCATACATAAATCTCATATTGTATCATAAACCAAAGTAGCACAATATCTAATATACTATAATCATAAACCAAATACCATTACAAAACATATATTATATATTATAACCACATCACGATGATAAATCAACGAAAAAATCCATGACGCAAGCTTCGAAAGAATGAATACAAGAAAGTAACATATTACATAAGAGTAGGTATAAGATTCCTAGATCAAATCGTTAATCCACAGTATCAATATAATCCTTCACCAATATCAATCAACAATATGATCACCTGCAATCATAACCAAATAAAATTTAATTCTTAAGATTTACATCATTAAATAAAACTACCATTATACCTTTGTTATCCTGCATATTATTGTTTTTAAAGTTATATTGAGCTTAACTAGGGTTTAGCTAAGGTACAACTAACTCATCACGTACTAACTCATTTATGTACTTTTTTCCCTAAATTCAAACCCTTCTAATAGGCATTAATTAAATCTACATTAATTGAATTAGGTCACTCACACTAATTAGATTATTAATTTCTTTAATTATGGTTTTAGCTAACCCAAATATCATGACAAAATAAATTGCCCTATCTGAGCCTTTTTATCATAATCCAGAAAGTTATAAAATTCCTCTCTAGATATGGTATTTTCATAAGTAATATTTTTTGTATTACTATATTTTAGTAAATTTATACTAAACTTATTCTTTGACCTATTTCTCTAGAAAAATTTTTCCAAATTTAATCAAATCCTTTTGGTGTAGGGAGACAAAAATAGAGTCTTAATTTTTTACAAATGATTTAAGTTTCTTTTTCCAAGCTCTGAACTCATTAGAGAAAAGAGAATTATTTCCCTTTCTTTTCTTTTCTTTTCTTTTTTTTTTCCTTTTCCCTATCTACTTTGTTCATGGTTTTCCTTTTTCCTTTTTTTTTGTTTCCTAAACTTCACCCCAAAAAAAGCTAACCAAAATATTATTTAGGATTTTTTATCTTATTTAAGTACTCAGGATCTTCTTAATATCTGATCCATATGAAACTAAACACTCATTAGTGTGAGGTCTCACAAACTTTTCTCATTCAAAATCTTGCACTCTAAACATATTGGAGATCATTTACAATATCTTTTATTCCATATGAACTATGAACTAAATCTGCTATGACATTATTTATAAAAACTTAGGACTTTACTTTTTTAAAAAAAGCTAGTTAAAAAGTATTACTTAAGCTCCTGGATTTAGTATAATTGTTGTCGCCAAATCACGTTCCTCGAACGCCGGGTAATGAGAAGGATCTGGAGGGTCACAAGGACGGATGGAGAATCTTTCAATGCTTCTTTCTCAACGAGATTATTGCAAGAAAGTCCTCGGGGATCGGATGCACCGGTGGGGACCCTCCGACATTCAAGTGAGCAACTTGGAAAACAGTAAAGAAGAAAGAGCTAAAAGAATTAGCTAGAGAAAACTTGGAGTTCAAGATCCCGTCTCTTGTTATGAGCGAAGGTTCTTATACCTGTCCGAAGGTCATGTTTACCCGCTTATGAAAGGTTGTTGATTTCGAGACGTTATTGTCTGGTAGTGGATAGCGGCAAGGCTGACAAGGATAGGTCGCAACAATCACTGAGCATGTTAGAGGTGGCCCATCCTACTAGCCCCTTGCTAGACATGGCGCCAGAGTTCGTTGGTGGGCCTAGTCATATCAGGCATGTGCCATAACGGGTAGTGGCCACGCGCGATTGCATATGGTTAGTGGACCACATGACGGTTGTAGGTGGTTAGTGGGCCATGTAACGATTGCAGTCCAAGGCCGAAGGGGACCTAGAGTCCGAGGCCAAGGAGACCTTGGAGTCCGAGGCCGAGGGGATCTGGAGTCCGAGGCCGAGGGGACCTTGGAGTTCAAGGCCGAATGGAACCTGGAGTCCGAGGCCGAGGGGACCTGGAGTTCGAGGCCGAGGGAGACCTGGAGTCTGGAGCTGAGGGGGACTTAGAGTTTGGAGCCGATGGAGACTTGGAGTCTGAGGCTGAGGTTCTATCAGTTGCCCCTCTCGTTAGCCCTAATGTGGCTTGATCAGCCATATCAGATGCCCCCTCACCCCTAAGACGATGTGGATCCACACTCCGTCTAGCGAAAGGGACAGGAAACCTCCAGATGGCTGATCCCGATGCGTTGCCAATCATGGAGGGGCACATATCCTCGGGGGCAGAGATACTTCAATGTAGGTGGTATGGTGAGTCATAACACCTTCGCTTTGGTCAATCCTTACCGTCGGATCGGCGAAGATCCTTTTCGAAATGGAGAAGTCCTTTGCCATCATTGTGATGACGTTATCGATGTCCTGTGATTGGCTATCGACAGTGCGCTCTATGCATCAGATGTTGGTCAAGGCAACTTCGCCAATAGTGGGTGTGCACGTGGCTTGCTGGACCAGGCAAGATGATTCAAAAATGATGTATAGCAGGAGGGAGGGTTCTGGACCTGATACTTCGCTTCCGAGGCTTTCATCTTCGTTCTCAAGCCCGTACCTTGCCCGAGCCTTTCTTTCCTGAACCTTACTATTTTTCTCGCCATTCTTTTTCCTTTATCCAGGTTAGTCCTTTCGATCCTTCCCTATTTTTCTTTATCATGACTTCTTCTTCTCCTTCTTGGTCATCCTTTGCCCCACACGAGGATCGTTTGTTCTTATCGCAAGTGCGAGCTTCTCCATCCCCCACACCTGCGTGGTCTTCCTCTCCTTCTCCTTCTTTTGAGGACCTTGTTCCTCTATTCCAACGGTGGATTGTTAGCCGGGCCCTCGTCAGACATCGTCCGATAGCTGCCGGTCCTCCACTTAGGGTTAGAGTGGAATCTCCGAAAGGGACCGCCTCCACCATGATCAGCCAAGAACTAGTAAACCTTAGGGCTCGGTATGGGATTTCGAGCAGCATCCAGCTGTTCATCCCCATCCTCGACAACAGAGTGACATCTTCTCGACTTGGAAGAATCGCACTATACAAGGTATTCCTTAAGGGGGGTCTTCGATTGCCTCTCCACCCCTTCATCACCAATCTCCTTGACCTATTATCCTTAAAGCCCATGCAGTTGGTTCCGAATTTCATTTGGATCATTTGCGGTTTTTTGGTGCTGTGTCACCTCCAGGGCATAGAGGCTAGGGTTTCTCTTTTTCATAGTTTCTATATCCTCTGCCATCAATTGGGCTAGTGGTTGTTCTAGCCCAGGCCTAGCCGAGCCCTCCGGTTGGGTCTTCTCATGTCCGTTAAAGGGTGGAAGACCTAATTTTTCTTTGCCGACCTCGAGGGGATGAGGGCGAGTTGGGGGGACCCGGACGTAGGGCCAAACAAAAACTCGATGGTGGTCCCAAGGGACAAGGAGGCATTCGGGTAGCTGCTAACAACAGTAGTCCTTCGCTGCAACTAACTTCTATCTAAGGAGAATCTTTGGCTCACGGGTATCCTCTCGAGCAGTGGTGAGCAGTCATAAACCTTTCACACTTTCCTTCTCTTCATCTTTTTCTTTCTCTCTTTTTCTTGAATGGCTCTGACCTACCCTGGCTTGCACAGATATGAGGCCACCGACTGAAATGCTGATGATGGTGGTTGCGAAGAGATGGAGTGTTGTGAACAAGGCAGGAGGGTCGAAGAAGCTAGAGGCCTCAGCCTCAGTCCTTTGCTCCCCCATCCGATGACCAGCAGGTGGGCGAGAAAGTTGCCCCATCAGTCTCCCAGCCAGCAGCCCTGCTGACCACTCCACCGGTCGCCCCACTGGCTACCCCAACGATTGACCTCACTGTTGACACACCCCCAGAGGAGCCGAGGGCCACGGTGGTTCACTCAAATGCAGAGCCAGCCGCCTTGGGTGCAAAACCGTCCGAGCCTGCAGCCACGCCAGCATCGAAGGAAGGCCCACCGGCGAGCAGGGATGCCGCGGTAGCGGCGAGAGCAACCGCAAAGGATGCCTCGATGGATGGGGGCTACGAAGGAATGCCGCCAGGGCCTGGGGCAATATCCGCGCCCTCAGCCTCAGTTGATCTTGTGGAGGGGAGGACCGAGGCAGACCCCCCTCGAGTGTCCCTTACATATGACGATCGCACCGCAGAGTGACTATTGGCTAGGGTCTACCTACCGGAGCTTCAAACGGAGTTTGGTCAACTGGATGCCCTGCCATCCTTCGGGATGCCTTCATGGTGCATTTATGGGTAAGTGTCTCTTTTGCCCCCCCCCCCCCCCCCCCCCCCCTCTAAATTTTTTTGCTTCATTGTGCACTAATAAAGGCTCTCCTCGTGCAAGCGGTAAACTCCTTATCGGCATTGAGGGACACTGCTCTCCGGAGCCACTGCACCCATCAAGTGACCTTGACCAACGTGGACAGGGCTGAGGAGGCTGAGGGTGCACTGGAGGCAGCCCGAAGGGAGGCCGAGGTGACTGAGAGGTCATTGGGGGTGGCCCGGAGGGAGGCTAAGGAGGCCAAGAGGACTCTGGAGCTGTTCCAGGTAAAGATCGAGGAGATCAGGCGGCAGAGAGCGACCGACCTGGGGCATGCCTGTGCTGCTGAGGCCAAGCTAGGGGCTTGCCGACTCCAACTCAATATAGCAGGCCAAGAGGCAAAGGAGTATGAGGGCCGAGCTAAAAATGCCGAAGAGATTGCCCGAATGGCCAATGCCTAGGACATCAATGCCGCCGCCCAAGCGAGCGATGCCCTCATGAGAGCACGAGACACTGAGGAAAGGGTCGCAGTGGTGGAGAGGGCAGCAGAGGTCATGGAGCACTTTCGGGGCTCCACCACTTTTGCTAAAGAGGTGGCGGAGGGCTCCGCCGATGCCTATCTCTAGGGCTTCCATCACGGGAAGGAGAAGGCCATGCGGGTCTTCGGCGTCGCCAGCCTCAATGACCTTAACCCCGATGCCTTCGAGGAGCCAGAGGAGTCGACTGATGGTGAATCCGCACCGACCGATGCCTGAGGGCCCCCTCCTATACCTTTTCTTTTATTTTTGTTATTGTATCAAAGTCCGACTTGAGTCGGCATTTTGTAAACATTCACTAAGTAATGAAAACAATAACTTTTCTTGAAATTTGTGTCTTAAAGACTCTCCGAATACTTAGCTCAAAGTAGTGTGTTCTCTACTTAGTTCGCATTTGTAGGATCCTCGATAGGGCTGCACTGGTCCCAGTGGGGTCATAGTATTTGTTTGCTCACCGTGAGCAAGTCTGGGACTTAGTTGCAGTATGGGAGCGGATCCCAGGAAAAGTGTTGAGAGCGGCTCTGGAATTTGCCTTTGCAAAAACTCGAGGTCAGCCCCGGGGCGTTGGTCTTGCAATAGGCCTGTGGCGCCGATTTGCAGCAGGGCCTCCACGCTGATCGGGGTCAATCTTTGGGTGTCGAGCTAGAGCCAGTCTTCGGTGCCAAGCTAGCCTTAGGCTTTAGGTGCCGACCGGAGCCGGACTTTGATGCTGAGCTGGAGCTAGTCTTTGGATGCTGACCGAAGCCGGGCTTTGGTGCCAAGCTGGAGCCAGTCTTTAGGTGCCGACCGGAGCTGGGCTTTGGTGCCGAGCTAGCTTCGGGCTTTGGGTGCCAACTGGAGCCAGGCTTTGGGCGTCGAGTTACCCTTGGGCTTTAGGTGCCGACCGGAGCTGGGCTTTAGTGTCGAGCTAGCCTCGGGCTTTGGGTGCCAATCGGACTCGGGCTTTGGTACCGAGCTGGCCTTGGGCTTTAGGTGCCGACCAAAGCTAGGCTTTGGTGCCAAGCTAGCCTCGGGTTTTCGGTACTGACTGAAGCCGGGCTTTGGTGCCGAGCTGGCCTCGGGCTTTAGGTACCGACCGAAGCCGGGCTTTGGTGTCGAGCTAGAGCTGATCTTCAGTGCCAAACTGGTCTTGGGCTTTAGGTGCTGATCGAAGCCAGGCTTTGGTACCGAGCTGGCCTCGAGCTTTGGGTGCTGACCAGAGCCAGGCTTTGGGTGCCGATTGGAGTCGGGCTTTGGTGCCGAGCTAGCCTCGGGCTTTGGGTGTTGACCGGAGCTAGGCTTTGGGTGCCAACCGGACCCGGGCTTTGGTGCTGAGCTGGCCTCGGGCTTTAGGTGCTGACCGAACCCAGGCTTTGGTGCTGAGCTGGCCTCGAGCTTTGGGTGCCTACCGGAGTGGGGCTTTGGTGTCAAGCTAGCCTCAGGCTTTAGGTGCCGACCGAAGATGGGCTTTGGTGCCAAGCTGGCCTCAGGATTTGGGTGTCGACCAGAGCCGAGCTTTGGTGTCGAGCTGGCCTCGGACTTTAGGTGCCGACTGGAGCCAAGCTTTGGTGCCAAGCTGGCCTCGGGCTTTGGTGCTGAGCTAGAGCCGGGCTTCGATGTCGAACTGGCCTCAGGCTTTAGGTGCCTATCGGAGCTGGTCTTTGGGTGCTGACCGGAGCCGGACTTTGGGTGCCGACCGGAGCCGTGCTTTGGTGCCGAGCTGGCCTCAGGCTTTAGGTGCCGAGCAGAGCCGGACTTTGGTGCCAAGCTGACCTCAAGCTTTGGGTGCCGACCGGAGCCGGGCTTTGGTGCTGAGCTGGAGCCGGTCTTCGGTCCCAAACTGGCCTCGGGCTTTAGGTGCCGACCGGAGCCTGGCTTTGGCTAAAAGGATGAGATACTTGAACATACTTTATTAGTCGAGAAGATGAGGTATTCAAACTCAAAAAAATAAAATACCCAAATTCATAATCAAACGTTGGTGTACATTACTGGTAGTACCGATGAAGATTGTTAGAATTCCAGGTGTGAGGGAGAGGCTTCCCATCGAGTCCTTCGATTCGGTATGCTTCGTGGTGGAGGGCCTCGATGACCCGATAGGGTCCTTCCCACTTCGATGATAGCTTGCCTCCTTCTGTTGGCCGCAAGATCTTAGCCAGCTTGAGAACCAAGTCCTCAGGGAGGAATGTCTTAGGGCGGATGCGAGCGTTGTAGTACTTGATGGCTCTCTGGCGATAGGCGGCCATCTTGAGTTACGCCCGGTCAGGTACTTCCTCGATAAGGTCGAGGTTGGCTCGTAGTCAGCTTGGGTTATCCTCCTCATCGTATGACTCCATCCGAGGACTCGGAATGCCGATTTACACGGGAATGACAACCTCAGACCCGAATACGAGGCTGAAGGGGGTCTCTTCGGTGGGAGCCCACGGCATTGTGTGATAGGCCCATAGCATGTTGGGGAGCTCTTTCACCCATCTTCCTTTGAAGTCATCTAGCCGCATTTTAAGCCCTTAGAGGATGGTGCAGTTTGTCACCTCGGCTACCCAGTTTGTTTAGGGATGGCCAGCGGAGGTAATCCGCTGGTAGATGCCCAGCTTAGCGTAGAATCCTCTGAAGGGGGCATTGTCGAATTGCCGACCATTATCAATGATGAAGGTGTGGGGCAATCCGAATTGACAGATAATGGACTTTCAGAAGAATAATCTCATCTTGCTCTTAGTTATCTTCGCTAGTGCCTCGGCCTTCACCCACTTGGTGAAGTGGTCATAGCAATGAGTAGGAACCTTCGCTGACCAGAGGCCGAAGGAAATAGTCCCAGAATGTCCATTCCCATTGGGTGAAGAACCACGGAGCTGCCAGGGGGCTTAGCTGAGAGGTTGGCTGCCACTAAATGTTGGCATGTCGCTAGCAACTGTCGCACCTCTAAACCAGCTCGACGGCATCCTCCTTCATCGTGAGCCAGTAGTATCCCTAGCGCAGAGCTTTGTATGCCAGCGCTCTGCCCCCCCCAAAAAATTATGGCCATGGTCTTCTCAGTCGGAGCGTTATCGATGCCGACCTAGGGAGGTGGAGGTGCCGATGGAACTAGCGCAGTCGGTTCCCCCTCTGGATGAATTTCCTCAGGTGATCGCACTGGATGAGGTTCTCAATCGCCTTCTTCAGCTGGCGATAGTCTTCTGTGTCATGGTCATGGTCCCTATGGAAACAACAGTAAAAATTTTTATTGCGGGGGCCACTGGCTTCAAAGGAGGAGGGCGCTGAAGATACGACTCACTCTCAATTTCCATCAGGATATGGGATATCGAAACCCGTAGGGGGTACAGGGCCCCTCCCTAGGGGCAAGGGTCCATAGCCGGTTGTTCAGCCAGCGAGGAGCCTTAGGCCTCCTAGGACGAGCCTCAACGGGCTCTGCGCGAACCTGCTTCTTGTTGAAACCTCTGTCCGCCTTACGCCGAGAAGAGTTGGCCTCGTTAGTGCAAATGTACTTCTGTATATGGCTCAGCAACTCAGCATAGAAATCAGGAGGCTTCTTGTCGAGAGAGTAGGCGAAGCGGAAAGGGCGGAGCTCTTGCTTCAAGGCTAAAGTGGTCACAGAGTCCTCGAGGTTGTAGACTTCGAGCGCAGCCTCCTTGAACCGGGCCATGAAGTCCCTCAACGACTCGCCGCTCCTCTGCTGAATGGTGAACAAGCTATTGGCCACCTGTGGGATCTTTCGGCATGCATCGAAGTGCGCTAGGAAGACCCTCTCCAGTTGTCGGAAGGAATTGATTCTGCATAGCGGCAGATGGGAGTACCAAGCATGTGCAACTTTTCGAAGGGTGGCAGGGAAGGTGATGCAGAGAAGGGAGTCGGTCACCCTCTGGACTTGCATGAGGAACTTGTAGCTCTTCAGATGGTCTAGGGGATTGGTGGTGCCATCGTATGGATCCAGTTGAGGGAGGCAGAACCGGCTAGAAATTGGTTCCTCCATGATCCGATGGGACAGCGGAAGGAGGCTGTCATAGTCCGCCTCCGGTGGGTTCATGATTATGCGGCTGAGCTTCTTCAGCCGCTGGTTGTACTCATCTAGCCATTGCTCGGCCCAGCGAGCGATCCGACTGTCGAAGGACCCCTTCCTTGAAGACCCTGAGGATGAGGAGGGATAGCGCTAGTGGGGATGTGCGCGCTCGGTCTCCTTCCTATGCCACCGCTTGGGAGAAGCGTTAGTATGATGAGGAGACTGGGGCCTCTTGGAGGCCTTTCGGCGATGATGCCTGGGCGAGGCATGATGGCAGAGAGTCTCCTGGTGAGGGGATCTCTCGCGGGTGGACTGTTGACTGGGTTGAACCATCCCCATGCCCGGCGAGGATGGCCTTGGGTGTTGCTGCGCAACCGCCGGCTATGGGTACACAACTGCCGGTTGTTGTTGTAGCTCCTAGACCGTCGCCACAAGCGATTGGACTTGCATGGTAAGGGCGACGATCCGATCATCATGAGATGGTGGCGAAGGTGGAGCAGGGAGATTAGCCTTCGGCTGCTCAACCGCATGATGATGCCCCCCAGCGTGGCTAGCGAAAATCTTCTAGGCACGCGTCACCACCATCTTCTTGTTTACGGAGGAGAGTGGGAGCCTATAGCTGACTGGTCCAAAACTTTCTACCTCTATTCTACCCTACCCAATGCGCCAATCTGTTGTCACCAAATTATGTTCCTTGAATGCCGGATAACGGGGAGGTTCTAGAGGGTCACGAGACGGCTAAGGAATCTTCCAACGTCTCCTCCTCGATGAGATTCCTGCAAGAAAGTTTTCGAGGACCGGATGCACCGGTGGGGACCCTCCGATACTCAAGTGAGCAACTTGAGAAACAGTGAAGAAGAAAGAGCTAAAAGAATTAGCTAGAGAAAACTTGGAGTTCGAGATCTTCTCTCTCGTTATAAGCGAAGGTTCTTATACTTGTCCGAAGGTTCCATTTACCTGCTTATGAAAGGTTGTTGATTCCGAGATGTTATTTTCTGATAGTGGATAGACAGCAAGGATGACAAGGATAGGTCGCAACAATCACTGAGCATGTCAGAGGTGGCCCACCTGTCAGTCCCCTACCAGACATGGTGCCACAGGTTGTAGGTGGGCCTAGTCATATCAGGCATGCGTCGTAATGGATAGTAGTCATGCGCGGTTGCAGATAATTAGTGGACCACGTTGCAGTTGCAGGTAGTTAGTGGGCCACATGACGATTGGAGTCTGAGGCCAAGGGAGACCTGGAGTTCGAGGTCGAGGGGGACCTGAGTCCGAGGCCGAGGGGACCTTGGAGTCCAAGGCCGGGGTGGACCTGAAGTCCGAGGCCGAGGGGATCTTGGAGTCCGAGACCAAGGGGACCTAAAGTCCGAGGTGAGAGACCTGGAGTTCGAGGCCGAGGAGACCTTGGAATCCTAGGTCGAGGGAGACTTGGAGTCCGAGGCCAAGGTCCCATCAGTCGCTCCTCCCGTTAGCCCTAACATGACTTGATAAGCCACATCAATAACTATTTGAAGTTTTTTAGTACATGACTGATGTGAGATGAAACATCCATCGGCATGGGCTCTCACATTAATTTATTATGACATATCTGTACGTTAAACATCCCTTCTAGGCGACCATCACCTGGCCAGGAGTTCCTTCTAGTCATCAGTAGAGGTATGGGTTGTTTGCCATATCTATTACCAGATGATGTTCTTTGGGCAGCAGGACCAACTTGTCCAAGCCAAACACATGGAGAATATGTACTCAGTAACATGCCGACAGAAGGATTTGTCTGCCAATATCTTCGGTGATGTTTGGCGTGTTCTATAGCAAAATCTATTTCAGGTGGATGAGAAGTTTCTGTCACCCAAAGCTTTTGAATTGTCTAGCGTTAAACTTTGAATTCCGCAAACATCAAAGACCATGTGATGTTATATCTCCCATCTTGCCAGCCAATAGAACAAGAAGACTGTGGTGTACTCGATTCAATTTCTTAATGCATGGTCTTCGCTGTGCTAGCTAGGTGGATTCCATAGGCCACCGTGGCTGCTAATGTCATGCAGGGGTGGTCCTCCTATTTTTACTAGTTAACCAACTAAGCTAGCAATTTTGGGATCACAATTCCTTTCAACTTAATTAGAGAGACTGATCGGCCTTCCGAGGTGGACGTAGATGATTTTTCTCATCGAAAAAGAGGTGCAACAAATGAGTCTCGTTTTAAGTTAGCTTTTCACTCGACCGCCATCTACACACAAGTTCATCCAGTTTTTCGAACAGCGAAAGTATCCCCCCCCTTATGCCTGCGTTAATATTCTTAAGATTGCACGCCTATATATATATATATATATATATATATATGCAAGTATTAGCATAGGTGTACTCTAAAGAAGGGTAATGTTCTGAAGCAAAATTAATTATACATCTGGATCCAACTGCAACGACAATAAAGTGGTCCCGTGGGTGTGACATGTCCAGCATGAATGGTTCTGGAGCATCCTGTGGAAAGGTGGTCTTTGTTAAACATCCAAATAGGCAAGGATTCTTGTCGTGTTTGAGCTGTTGTACGTAAATCCTGCATGAAAGAAAATTACAGCAGAAAATGTTTGCTAAAAATCCTTCTAATTGGCTCGCTAAACTCACCTCCCCACCGCAGTTGTTCCTCTGCAAGATTATATTAATTCTGGGGCGTTAGTAGGGCACGCCTCACTCTCTCGTCTTTTTCAGTGCTCGAATGAGATCTTATACCAATTTTGCCATCCTTGTCTTTTATAGCTTAGCAATTATCCTACGTGTCACGCCCTACGTCTCTCGAAAAACAAAAAGAGAGATAAAGCTAGAGATGGAAAGAAACTCTCAGCCGTGGTGCTAATATGGTTCACATGAATCAGCCAACGGTCGGCAGTCAACCAGGACCGGTCAAAAAGCCAGAATCCCATTACAAAAGTGGACGCATCCCATCACATTGAAGCATTGATTTAGTTGTACTGGCATGACCATGAAAGGTTTAGGAGCCATCATGGTTTTTTACTCTCTCTCTCTCTCTCTCTCTCTCATATCCCCATGCTTTGATGAGCGCAATGTACACGTTATAAGTCTATAAGCTTTTACAAAGGCCTACAGGCGAAGTACAAACATATCCATAGAGACTGGACCAGGCAATCTTGCAGGTTCATCATTCTTTCTTCCTCAAAAATGTTTCACATGCATAACAATCTCTATCTTGTTACTCAGATCGATCTTCGACGTCTTGCTACTCAACCAGGCCTTTTAGTTTTACCAACCGAATCACTTCTATGCTATACTTCTGCACGTAAATAGATGTAGAAGTGTGCGAATGAACGAAATAAAACAGCCTCTCTGTTGACTGTAAGATTTGGCAAGTAAAATATCTGAGAGTTAATGACATCAATTTCAATGAAAGCAAAGGAAGTTATATATATATATATATATATATATATATATATATATATATATATATATATATGCTTCTTGCGATTGAGGACCACCTCTGAAAAGGATGGAACATGTGCAAGAGTTGTGCCCTAACATGATTTGCTAGGTTCTTCTCCAGGTGTGCAAAGGTATATCTGAACTCGCAACGGCTTGTTCGTTCATATAAAACACTAGATTTTCGTTGTAATGTTCCTGTCTTGCACCCAAGAAAGGACATATGCACGCTTAGCTATGTCTGTTGATGAATTTTACGTATTCACACGTTTATATTTGAGCAAAATATTGCACCGTTTTTGCTAGAAAACAGCTAGCCATTTGGCTGAACCGGTATATATCCCTCTATCTCAAAAATAATATGGGGCCCTCGAGGCATGGTGGCTTGCGTCTTGTTGTCCAAAACTTCAAAACATGGACCACTTACACGACTTGGATCTCCGTTCTGTCCTTGAGTCGAGCCCACCGCGAATTTGTTAATTATTGTTGACTGAGATCCAAGCTCTAGAGGCAGAGACTCGGCCAACAATGCTCGACGTGAATAAATGTATTTTGTTAAGTGATTGTGGTATTCCCCTGTACAAAATATTCGAATTATTATTTGCTTCTTTCTCACCATATCCTGTGTTCCCAATCCTAGCATCAGCATGCAGAACAGAAAACAAATATTAAGGAGGAACGTCACTTCAAAATACGCTTTGAGAACTGTCACAGCCGAGTAAAACTCAATTCTAAGCCTTTTCCCAACTACCTACATGAATCTACTTCCTTCGTTCTTCTCTATTTAGGATCAAGTTGACATTCAAATTATAAATAATTATATATTTTTTAATTATTTTTATTCATGTGAGTCTCTAATAGCAAAAAAAAAATAAGAAAACAAAAAAATTCAATTTGGTTCACCTCCCTTAAAACATGACTTATGGCAATGGAGGAGAGTTGCGTGAAGAAAGCACTTTTTTTATATGCAAAGCAATGGATGAAGATACTGCGATGAATTCTTTATCTTCCTAATAATAATGATAGAGCCTTCTTCAATAACAAAACCTTCAGTTAGAGAAATAAAAAATTATTTTTCTTATCTCATAGCATATAGTTGTTAATTCTGCCTAAGGAACGGAAATAGTTATAAGAGAAATAGCTCCAGCAATAATAGGCCATCCTAACTCAATGTGAAATATATAATTAGATTCTGTAAAAGATGTCAGAACAGAGCCATCAAAATTCAATTCATTCTATTAAAAGACATCAATAAATATAAATATCATCTAATACTCCTTGAGAAGTAAGAGTAGAGCATTCCAAGATGCTAGGATTTCAACGTAAGTCTAAATTTTAGCTCTAAAAAAAATTGATAAGTTGGGCATTTAACTTGGATCAGTATGCTTTTAACACTTTTTATCTTATGTTGAAAATGTTAAAAATTGTGTCCTAAAGCCAATCAACTAACATGTAGATGATTATACATGTTGTAAATATATGAATTATTAATCAATAAAATATTTATTTGGCGGTTTACCACGTTGCATCTTTCTGAAATAAATTCTTTTGTGATGGAGTTCTTATAACCATAATCGATTCAATAAAGAGAGAGTTTATTGAGTGGTTCTTAGAATAGTCGCGACCAAATGATATATAGTTATAGGACAAATATGTATCAAGTATATATCATTGTATGTCATATGGGTTGGTTGTCCTCTTTACTAAGAAGTGTGGTGACACTAGTATAACATGCAGGTGAGGTGTATGACATCTCACTGAACGTGATCAATATGTGAAACACTCTTCTGCCAAGAAGTGTTCACGAAGGGATATGGATATAAGTGTTCTTCTGATCTGAGATCTTCATGGCAGCTTGCAAGCAACCTACTGTACTTTGATACCGAACTATCTAAATTTTTAATTCAGTGACAGAAGGTTTCTAGGTGTAGTAAAGTATTTATGAAGCAGTGAGTGGATCAAAATGGAATTGACCCTTCCAAATAGTTTGAAGTAAATGCTCATTGTCAATTTAGCAAAACCTTGGCCAAGGTAGTCCTTGTGAGAAGTCATAAGACTTGTGAAATTGAGACACTTTATGGATGAGCTGATTAAGGGTTGGAAGTTAAACCCTAAGTCATCCTGAGCATTGGGGGTCAAAGAGATGAATTATATGGTAACTATATGCCAGAGGTTCTTAATTGTTGCTCTGCAACTTTTGGCCTATCCAAACGTTAGGTGTCATTGCTAGATGATGACTTCGATTAGTATTGAAAGTGTTCCAGTGCTATCGGCTTATTGTTCGAACCTATGGGGTCACACATCATAAGGGATTCTGCCTGACTTGATGATTGAGAAACTCAATGTTAGAAATTAATTAGATGATTAAATTGGCAATACGATTGTTGGCTAGCTCAATTTGATTGAGCTATAAAAATCTGTGTCAAATCAAATAGGATTTGGTTTGGGCTCAATTTAGGTAAGCCTAATGTTAACATCCTTACCCGTTGAAATTCAAATTATGAATTTAAATTTCAAACTAATTTTTAAATTTAAGTTCAAATTTTAAATTTAATTTAAAATGATGTTAATGATCTCTTCCTAATTACCCCTCTTTCCTAATCTTTCTACCTATTTTTTACTCTACGGTTTTCATTTTTGTGGGACTGATGATGAGCTATAAAGGGTGACTTTTAGCTGAAAAGGAAGAGAAAGGATTTATTCCTTATCTTTCACCCCTTTTTTCTTCATAATTTTTATTTTTATGGGATTGGTGATTGGCGTTAAAAGGAGTGGTTTTTGGTTGAAAAAAAGATGAAGGATTTATTCCTTATCTTTCATCCCTTTTCTTTCCACAGTTTTTATTTTTATGGGACTCATGATTGGTGTTAAAAGGGGTGGTTTTGGCTGAAAAAGAAGATAAAGAATTTCTTCCTTATCTTCCAACCTTTTTTCTCTTCACCGTTTTCATTTTATGGGACTGATGATTAACATTAAAAAGGGGGCATTTTTTGCTAGAAACATTGGAAAAGAAAAAGATAGGGAGATGAAAGGTTTTTAGGATGAAAGGGATCTAGCTATAAAGACAGGTATAAAAGGTTTTCTCCACAAGAAATCTTCTCCATCTAATTTTATCCTCCATGTTCTTTTACAACTCTGAGAGAACCTTAGTATTGAAAAGAAAAAATCTTATCATCGAAGCCTTGGAGAGGAGCTAGCATTCCGAAGAGGTTGGTCAGATCAAACCCAGTGTGGATCACTATAGAGGCCGTATACCTTTGAGTGGCTTGCAGAAGTACTACCTACCATTACCTTTTATTGTTGCGAGAGTCGTTAAGCATCCAAAGATAAAAGATTTTATAGTTACCGGTGACTTAGATATGATCTAAGGCACTAGGCCACAAACATATATATGATCTATGTTATTTGTATTTACATAGATTTGATCTGTATACTTTTTTTTATACCTTTATATATAATTTTTTTATATCTTGATCCTATTGCAACAGATTGATATTGGATTAGATCCAATATCTTATTACTTTCGTTGCTTATGTTTTTTAGAAAATTTTAAAAAGTATACCTGTAGCCTACAAATAGATTAACTAACAGGAAAACCTAATCATTTCTTATGTTTGAAAATCTCTTCATATCTTCTTCGATCTCTATGTACACCATAAGAGATGGAGCATAAAAGATTTGTCAAAAGTCTTATCAATTGATACAAATGAATTATATATTAAATTAAACACATCTTTCATAGAAAACAAAAGAGGTTAGAACTAGTAACACATTAGATCCATACCATTCTTGATTTAGAGCATATTAAGAAGAAATGTTCAGCCATTTTGTTATCATGAGACCTATACTACAAATGGGAGATAAATGAGATAAAAATATGTAAGGAAAAGGCTATAGAAAGTTCATCTTGAAATATTCTCCATTGAAAGAATAACGCTCTTTGAGTTGCATCTAATTTTCAGACTTTCATAGCCACTTTAGAAGATTAGTTAAGGAAATTACAAAATTCAATGCGGCACACCATTTTAACCACTACTGCTTCATGATAAACTTTCCCTCAAATTAGAATATCATCCGCATCAACACCACTTGTGCGTACTTAAGAAATTAATTGAAGAGTGAAAGAGAAAAAATAAGAGAGACCAAATTCATATCCCAATCTCCTTCATGAATAAATAAGACATCCACTATGGAACCCAAATCTAGAAGATATGCATCGCAAATAGTTGGTATATAATTTAAGAACTCGCTACACAACTAAAGACCTAAATCCCATCTCATTGATTTGTCATCACCTATAGACAAAATGAGATCACCGCGGATTAAAGTAGAAGCCTGGAAAATATCTTTCTATGATGGAAAGATTTTCTTTTGAATCTATAGTCTTTCCACAAACCCCCAAACTTGCACTTGACATTGAACAATCATCAAAGAAGAGGGGATGACTGAAGGACAACTTTACTAGCTTTACTACCACAAACATTGGGTATAGACAATTTGACTAGTTTTGATCTATATTGAGAGCATGAGTCCTAGTTTGTTTATGATATTGTAGATCCCTCTTTTATATAAGCACATGTAACTTTGTCCTTTAAGATAATTTAAAACATTATTGAAAGATATAAGAAAGTATTCATTGGGTGTAAGCGAGTTTAGGGTTTCATATAGGATAAAGTTTCTAGTGAGAAAAAAAATCATGCAATCTTCAATTATTTTTCATAGTAAAATTTTGTTGTCTTTGCTAACGTGGATGCCTATCCGTTGAACCATACCACATTAAATCTTGTATGATGTTTTATTTCTTTTTTTTTGTTTCTTTTCCTTTTGATCTTCCTTCTTTCTGTGCTGCACACAACAAAACCACCCTGGTGCTGCCATTTGGTGCACTCAGTGATGCTTCATCTAGGCATATTTGAATGTTATCCAAATGGTGAGGGAGGAATTAATTTACATATAGATTGGATGACTCGGTGGAGCAAGCGTTGCAATAGGAAGAAAACAAAAGAGTTTTATCATACGTGTTCTTCTTGTTTTTTTTTTCCTGTAAAAAGAGAAAATAATAGTAAACATATTCTAAGATAGTTAATTATAATTGTTTACTGAAGGCCTCATCAATGTCCAAAATCTATCATGTCTCTAAGACTTGGAGTTTGATTTGATGATGCAATGCTAATGCAAAAAGCTAGTTTTGTTGGAATTTTAGTGTTTCATTCTAGAAATCCTGGACTGAGAGTACATATAGGATAGGGTTAATAATATTTAAGAGCCTTAACACTCCCCTTTTAAATTTTGGATTGACACTGCTTTTAAGAAAGGGTCATCAATCTATATTAGACTTGTCATCATTTTCCATAGTCATCAATCTATATTAGACACGTCATCTCTTTCCATGCAAAGGAGTCATCAATCTATATTAGACTTGTCATCTCTTTCCATGCAAACGATTAACGATGTTTATGAGGCTTAACACTCTCCTTCCAAAACTTAGAAGAGAGGGTCATGAATGCATATAAGGCTTGAAACGTCTCCTCATATGTGATAACATAATATAATAATACAGACAAATAAAGATAATAATCGTGGTAATAATATAAGAGAGATAAAGAAGATTTGACAATGACAAGTCTAAGCTCTGATGCTATTAATTCTATAAACTTTTAACTAATGGGTCAATAAAAAATATTAGACTTAATATTTTTACTTATCCACTTGAATATTGTCGGGCTTTTTTATAGACAAAATTAAATTTAGACCAATGTAGTGCTAAATTTAGGTACGAGATAGTTTACATTTATTTTTTCAATATTCTTGCTTTTTTTTTGTTGAGATTTGTTTTTTTAGGTCTTTGCCAATAGGTTGCTTGATGCACTATTTATCATCATATTTAACATATTTAATCATTAATTTTATCATACTCATGCTATATTTATATTTTTCATCATCAATTTGATGGTTTAAGACATGCAAGGAAACACTAGAGCGTATGATCACAAAATAAAAAAGATGGAGAGTTGTGGTATTGAAGTGTTTCTGTGCCATGTCATATTTGCATTACTTTTTTTTTTTTCTCATGGTGTGTTGGCCATACTTCTCCTTTAAAGGTTAGGGGTTCATGCACTATTCCTTGCCTCTATTAATCTACTTTAATATTTTTCAAATCTTATTTATAATTTATTTATCATGATGAGGATTCTATTTTTTTTGTGCCTTCTATGTTTCTTGTATTGAGATATATTTTATTTTTGGAAGGATGGAAAACATGATGGATAAATCGAACATAACAATTAATGTTGAAATGACAATAGAAGTTCAACCTCATTAGATATGTATTGGCTTTAGGTATACAAACTATAATAGTTTTTAGAATTATTTTTTTTTTAGTTAGAAAAATTAAATCTAATCACAAGGTGAATTCTCAATCAATCATAATTAAAATTTGTATTAATTTATATACGAGATATATGACTTCCCTTTGGTGTTTTTGGATACATGCAACTAGGAGTCAATGAAATCTAGTGACACGTTATTGTCTTTTTCCAATATAGTTACAATGTATTGCAACTAAAAAAGATTTTAGGGACTGTTTGATTCATGATAATCTACATTAGTAATTTAAATCTACAAATTATCATATTTGAAATTAGATATGACAATCTAAGTAGTAATATTTGATTTCTTATAATCTAAATATTATCATAAATCATAATAATCTAATTTCCATCTGAAAGATGAATAACTCATATTACCAAAATCTAATAATCTTAAATTATGCTCAACTTTCATATAAATATTAAATAATACTTAATTTGATTATATATTAAATTTATACTAGATAATATTTAATGTTATATTTACATTTAATATTAAATATATAATATAATATTTTATATTAATATTTAATATTTTAAATACTATTATTTATTTATATAATAATAAAAAATTTTAAATTATTAATATTTATGTCCTTCTTGCATATTAGATTATTATATAATATATTACTAAATATTTATATGTTACATATTAATATATAGTATATAATGTGGGATATTTATAATATTTAAATATATAATATTTTTAAAATAAGTTTATAAAGAATCTTAATTTTTATAGAACATATCATATTCTAACAAAAAGAAGTGAGGGCAACTTAAAAGATAAAAAATACTTATAACAATATTTTAATAAAATTCAAAAATATGGTAAACTAAATTTTGTTATTATGAACCAAATATTATAATATTTTATTTTTCAAAATCTGATTACTAAGTGTAAGATTATTGAGAATATAAAGTTTTTAATAATATTATATTACCATGTACCAAATGCTGCATTAAAGATATTTTTGTGATGGGTTTAATACTTACAAGAACACAGGTCAATAATACTGCTTTAATAATGCAGTTAAATAAACATGATCAGGTTATAAACTCACTGAATCAAGTACTAAGAATATAGTTAACAAAGAAGCAAATACAACATGCATGCAACCCCCAACAACATCCATTTCCCTTAGTAGAGCTTGCTGGTTCCAATTTATTACTACTGTAATCCATGGACATTTTAGGTAATGAAAACAATGGCTTCTCAGAAGAAAAGTCTGATGAATGAATAGTCAATAGATTGTTGGAGCACAAGCCCTCCAAAGAGGAGACAAGATGCAGTGTAGTCTTATAAAAGTACTCCAAGTACACTTGACTCTGATGCCCCTTCCAATGGGTGAGAACAATAATTTTCACATGTCTTCGATCAATGATGGATGTAATCAGTAAACATATGCCATCTGAAACTACACAATTACTTTTGCCATGAATTTTTTTCTTCATGTCAAAGCTTTTTCCTTCATTTATAGAATTTACTTGTAGGCTTGGCCATAAATATTAAGGCCATAGAGAAGAGCATGTCACGATCGCATTTAAAAGAAATTGAAACTCAATAACAAAAGAAAAGTAAAAAATGAAAAGGAAATTGAAGTTCATCCCAGAGTGACTGCAATTTATCATTGAATCCCTTTTAACTAAGAGCTAATTTAGTATTGTTATTGTTTTTTCATTTTCTTTTTGGAAATCTGGTCAAGAAGAAATATGAACTAGACCGAATGACTTGAAGGAAAAGTCCTTTTTATATTTTAAGAAAATTATTTGTAAAATTTTAGGACTTTTGGTAGCTAAGATCTATACTTTAAAAATGCAGTGGAAATAGCAATGAATATGATGTCCACAAGAATAATCTCCAAGTAACATTTCATTTGTTCATAGAAAACAAATTAAAATACAAAATTAACAGTAATACCAAACAGTTCCTAAAATATCTATATTTGATTTTTGATCTTGAAGATCATTTTGCATCTTATTATAGTTAGCGTGTTCTTGAGTATACAAGAAACGAGGACAAAATCACTCTCATTGCAGATTGGTTGTAAGCAAAACTACCTCTTTTATAAATTTGAAGACGAAGATTTCATATTGAATTTAGAGAGGATGTAAGAAGTTAGGCAGGCCGCTTAGATAGCCCTCTTGAATAAAAATTAGAATTATTGATTTTAATTTCAAATATTTGTTTAGAATCTTATTTTGATTCTACCTCAAATTCAAATCCTCTATTAGAAAGATTTAAAATCCTTTTCTTGTACTTAAAATTATAAATATCTTTCTCTTTTTATTGACACCTCTCCTCTTCCTCATCTTAACTGATATTCTCCTCCATTCTCTTCCGAAATTTCAGCAATACAGCTGATACAGGTAAGCTAGTAACTGTCCTGATATTTTCGATCATTTTTTTTATAAATTTTGATGAGTTGTGTCGGATCTGGTATTTTTGGTAAAGCAATTTTTTTCTCTTATGATTAGTTTGATTTTATAGATATCCTCCATAAATTTTAGTGCAATTTTAACAATATTTATTTAAAATTTAAGTATCCATATGAACCAAATGGGTCAGAAAATAAATAATTATGGTTCTAATATAATTCAATTTCGATTTTGATTCTAACTATAGTACTAAATCAAATAGGCCTATAGTTTATTAATTAAAAACTTCTAAATATAGAGGATATGATGATGGAATGCAATAAATATTTTATTAACCAATGAAGAATTAACTTGCACTCCTATTAAGATATTTTTTAAATAAATAATATCTTAATTTATATATATAAGAAAGAAGGTAATTTATATGCAATTAGTCTTTAGCATAGGAGTTGCATGGATAATAATAATAAAATAATTATGTACTAGCTAAAATTAAAATGATAGCCAAATATCGGATTGGGGTTATGTTCCTATATATCTGGAGACCATAAATGACAAGCAATGATCTCAAATTAATAAGAATACTTGGTCAAAAATAATTTTAAAGTTAACTACATTTATTTGACCTTATAATCTAAATTTAAAGAGTATGCTCCATCCATTTAAGGTGACATTGCAACCGTTCAACAAATTAGTGCCGATTGGTGCCATTAAAAGTAGATTATACTTTTCAACCATCACATTAATTATATTTATTTATGTACATAGGAAAGCCGCATTAAATTCAAGTTACGGCACATTAAGGATAGAAATGTGACATACAATACCATCCCTTTGATGATTGACATTAAGAATGAAGTGTCACATTCTTGAGAATTAGCTCCCCTACAATTAAATTAAAGCTTGGAGATATAGAATTTACTAATTGGATGGTATATATCAGAGTACTACCATTAACAATAGAAACAAATAGACTCCATGGGAATTGTCTTGAAGCATTATAGCATAATGTTTTCAAGTATATACGCCTAAACTAGTGAGACATATATATATATATATATATATATATCAGTTAGATTTAAGTTACACATTTTGGAATTATTTAATGATGATTTTGCATCAATTATTCAAACTATTCCATAAAATGCTTACACAAAAAAAAAACATGTGATTTTAAAATCACTGGCTTAAGTATCAAGTGGCCAAAATTTAATTTTATTTGAGATGTTCAATTTTTAATCATGCATAGCTTATGAATCTTTAAATTATATAATTTTAATTTTATAAATAATTTAAAGATTATTGATCACATTTTGTAACTCATACCTCAAAGAACTCCTACCATCCACTTTGAAAAAGGTAGAACTCTTATAGAATTACACCAAATGTAAATTGGTCCTGATGCATATGCATATATATGTATGTATGTATTTGTCTCAAAATATAATTATAAATAAAATATAATAGAAAGAGTCCAATGGCCTCAATCAACTAAGTTGTCCTTGAACCATTTAATACTTGGGGCCCAAAAACTAAACTTACTAGTCATACTCACACCAAGTCGCTATGTTAAACTAGTAAGGCCTAAGAACTTGAATATTTGCATGATGCTTATGCAAATTGTTCTCATCAAATTTAAGTTGCATTTAACACAGTCATTCCAGCAAAAATTAAAGATTCTAACTATAAGGGACATGGGCTTAATCTTACCCTTGTCTAAATTTTCATCTCGATTCTTATTGATCTTAATTCTCATTTTAAAACAAAATAACATAAAATAATAAAGTGAAAAAGAAAAAAAAAAGCTTCCTAAGCTTTTTCTTTAAGAAAAGGATTAAACGTCAACAAAATCTTTTATAACAAGTTGAGCTATACAGCGATAGTATCATTAGATATCATTTTATCCTATAAATCCACATGACACAATGTTGATATAGCAAGGAACTAATATCTATGTTCCTCAATTATTAAGACATTGTATTAATTATAATTAGCTTTTTCTTATTGTAAGGGATCAAAGTAAATAAATTACTTAAACGTAGCAGTTTGTGGATTAAAGAGCTTCACTTTTATGGTTGTGGTTTATCGTACCCTACTTGTGTCTCTCAAAAACTCTAGACACCAATATCATTTGAAGAAAAGAGGTTACTAAAGTCTCCTTAATTCACACTCACACTAACACACCCTTCATCAAGAGTGGATGATGTTTTTCTTTAAAGAGTTTTCTTTTTTCTTTATTTTCCATTTCTTTGTGTTCGAATGATATTGGAAGCCGATAACCTAATATGAATTAAATTCAAAAACTAACTCAACTACTATAACTTATGTGGACGTTGACCTAGTTAAAATTAGGTCATCCATCAATATATCTCTCACCTATATGAGGTGAACTTTGAATTTGATTTTTACTTCTTACGTCATATAGGTAACTAAGCATACAACCTAACAAAAAGTACATAATGAGGGTACTCTATTAAGTCAGCATCTCAGCAAAGTAGAACATCACTAATTTAATTTCATATATGCTCTCAATAATTCAATTAAATTGGATCAAATACTCTCAACCCAGATCAAATACTCTCAACCCCTTAAGAGACTTAAACACTTGTATCAATTTATCTTTGCCTAATTAACTTTTAATGATATCCGATATAGCATCTTTCCTGGCCCTAGATGATAAGGCCAAAAAAAATTACTTTGAACTCTAATTTCATGATATACTTTCAAGTTCAAGAGCATACCACAATTTTAGAACTCGCATAGTAATAGAAAGGAAATTTATCCTCTCTAAATAATTGACTAAATTTTCATTTGATTAGACTTGATTGGCTCTATTCAAAAAACTTTAGATTGAATTATTCTTATATTTTTTAATCCAATCCAACTTATATATCATTCAAATTGACTAAATAATTTTTTTAATTT
This sequence comes from Calamus simplicifolius, assembly GCA_900491605.1. NCBI lineage: Eukaryota > Viridiplantae > Streptophyta > Magnoliopsida > Arecales > Arecaceae > Calamus > Calamus simplicifolius. The sequence continues at coordinate 286,825 of UESW01004412.1, forward strand.
ATCTCAGCAATTGATTATTCTTATATTTTTTAATCCAATCCAACTTATATATCATTCAAATCTAGTTTTAATTAACAAAAAAAAAAATACAATCTAACTCAAAACTCATCGCGCGACTGAGAAACTGAAATCATATAAAACTTCTCCTTCATTCTAAATACCCTTTCCAATTGATTGAATTCCATATTTTTCATCATAACAACTACATTTACTCCAATCTATTTTCACTTAATTATATTATATTTAGATTATATATATATATATAGTAGTTTATAAATTGAAGAATAATCAATTGCTGAGATAAATTAAAAAATTTCAAATGACAATTCAAATTTAATTTGTATCTCTTTTAGTTGTATCTTTTTTTCTAATTAATTCTATATTTAATTAACAGCTATTATTTTTCAATAATACAAGATGTCAAACTATAAACTCAACTCAGCATAATCGTAACCTATACCAAATAGTTTGAGTTAAATCTGCATTATACTTGACCTAAACTGAAATCATCCATTGGATCTAAAATCCTTCTCATGAGCCACAGTCAATATGATAAACTAATAAATTGAATCCAAGATCAAAATTGGGACGACCATGAATCAGATCACGCTAAAGCCAAGCATATTCTAGTTCAACCTGATCGATTTGTGGCCCTAAGGAAGAATGAACTGAATACCTAGTACATTATCTTTGAAAGATGATTCTCATACTATATATTGCACACGAGAGAGATTGTTTGAAAGATGATTCTCATACCATATATTGCACTCTGAGAGAGATTGTCTGACCTTATGAGAGACAAAAGGTTTATTTGATACACGAGAGCGTTCAAATGCGGTTCAGGCCAGGACAGCCATTTCAAGAATTTCATTGGCCTCAAGTGGAGCTCAAGTGAGTTCCTACAATAGCCCAATTTAAGGAGAGATTGTCCAAAGTGACTGTAACCCAGGAAGAACCGAAGACACTCCACAGAAACAGAAGTGGCTCAGCCCAGTTACAGAAAACTAAACAGGCCGAAAGCTTTCTCTAATGCGCACGATGCAGAACACCATCACATGCAATGATTAACCATGCACACAGATAACCGTACATGCATCAAAAGCATTATTATCCTTTTTGCATTATATGCGTAGCCACATGCATGCACGATCAATCATCGCGCATGATACGTGTGTTCCTGCACCACTAACGGTGCAGAAAGAGTTTTCCTTCATCTAATTCAAGCTACATGAGCAAACAAAATTTCTATCAACCTATCATGACTGGAACCATATATCAAACGTAAAGAAAAGAAAATCCAAAAACCTACTATTAAATGGTATTCACATTGAATCTAAAATTGAAATTACGCCATTTTTCAGAAATCAAATGTGTTTCTTGTTATGCACTCTATACCACCATGTAGACAAAGGCCACGAGACGGTTTGGCTCATCTTGTTCCTACTGAACATGGATTAAGATTTCCAGGTGGCAATCATTTTAGAGCACACAATGTTTTGTCACTGCAGACCTCAGTCACAAACTTCAATTGGCACCTCCCACTATTTTACACATCCAGACAACCCACTGAATATGTTCTTATCAATGAGCACTCATGGTCTTCTTTCGGCTGCAGTTGACATCTGTGGTAGCTTTCAAACCACATTTTCTTCAAATCCATGCTATTTGCAGGTGACAAAAGATTTTGGCATCAAAATGCAGGAAGCTTGATCCCAGCACTGTAACAGGAACAAAAATCTTAGAGCATTTATTTGCTCCTGAAAATGAGTGGGGATGGAACTGCTTGTTACATAAGGATAATTGACAAAGCCATTCTTTTGTTCCCCCTTTTGTTAGAACTTGCATAAACGTATCCAGAAAGGGGCGGGGGGGAGGGGAAAGGGCATCATCAGAATGTTGCTAGAACCAAGCAATATGTTACAGATAATTTACCAGCGACTGTCCAGTATCAGCGAAGGCCTTTTTGCATCTTGAACCTGGAGACCGGCTTTGAGGGATTTGAACTGGAAGCCTGCAAAACAGCATAGTTTCATAAGGACTTTAAGTAGCAATCTTGGTTCAGCTGATTAGGTATAATTCCTCCACAAAGATCAGAGGCTGGACCACTTTTGTTGTACTGGATGCACTATGGTGGAACTTAGCTGCTAGAATTTGTGGCAGAGGAACAGAAAGAAGAAAAACTAATGAAGGGAAACCAAAGTTTTATGTCACTAATAGTTCAAAGTGGTACAGGAACCAGAATACAATAAAGGTCCAGGGAATATATATGTAACACCACATTTTAGGGGTCCCAGCGTTGCTTGCTACAAAAATGGGAGAATACACGCAAGAGAAAAGAATTGTTAAGTTGCCAGCATACCTGGTCCGAGGTGGTGCTTTTGGTTGACTGGATAGCTGGGAGTCCTTGACTATGTTCGACAATAGAGCCTGTAAATGCCTGCACATGGCAGTCAGAGTACTCATAATGAGATTTAAATTCTAAACATGACTGGAAGAATTTAAGACTAAGAAGGGACAGGAGACACACCCTGCGGCTACTTGAACCAATCTTAGAAGTTTGGTTTGAAGAATTTTCAGAAGAATCCTGCAAAATAGCTCTTCCATCAGTAATCGGAATTGACCAGAAGGGCTCAGCAATTGAGATAATGATCTCAATATAAGCAGCCACCACAACTGGTATACAATACCATAAGCATGTTAAGAAGAGAATCAAAGTTTCCAATTTCTTCAATAAATTTAAATTTTTTTCTTGTGGCCATGGAGATCATCCAGTGGCCACAAGTTCCTGCTACATTCATGCCAGCCATATGTACTTAAAAAAGTCAAATACAATTGTTACCAAATTACCTAATGCAATTCAATAAAAATCCAGCAATCAATAACAGACACTTGCCTCCACCTTCGGGATAGAAACTTCATGAAGATGTTCCTTGGGATCAGGTGGCAATGGAGGCTTCTGTATACTGCAAGGTGGCTCTTTGTCACTCTGAAAAGAACCAGCTGAAAGAAGAAAATGACAGAAACCGGTCAAGAAGAAAATCAAATGCCAACATTACATCACTTTAGCCAACTGGAAAATATATAAATATCTCAGCTGGTTGGAAACTCTCTCAAACCCAGTATTTGGAGAGGTCCTGGGTTTGAGTCAGGATGGTGATGCTTACCATATTTCTCCAAAAAAAAAGGGGGGGGACAATGTCACTTTGATATTTGCACTGGTAGAAAATGGAAGTTATATGAAAGGAGCAGCACATATCAAAGGCTGAGTTAGGAGGGCTGGGTTTGTGTATATGGATGTCTATACCTTGACCAACTGTTCTCGTAATATTGTATATTTGTGGGTTCACCACCTTAATCATCAAAATACAGTAACACTCACAAAATCATTATATAGTAAAATGCAGGCTAGAGTCTGGACTTGAGACATGAACTGCAGCCAGCAGCTGTGGAATCATTTGGGTCCCTGATAAGCTTCAATTTCAACTTCAAGAAACATATAGTAATTTAGAAAGGCCATAATTTTCTGTCTTCATCATATGAGAGATTATCAAAGATACGTATAGGTTCTTACAATATTTTAGGAGAATATTTAGAAGACAAATCTGCTGTCTTCATGGGTTTACTAGCCTCTGAGCAATTGAACTTAGGAGGGGACTGGCGATGATGCAAAATTTTATTTGGGCAAGTCAGCTGAAATACTCAAGACAGGTTGGAGCTCCAAAAACAAATAGAGGTAAAGAAAACATTCTAAAATTATTAATGCTCACCATGTTATCAAAAATGTAACTTGTTGGTTCATCCTAATTATAGCACACAGTTAAACAACTTGTACATAAAAGTTTACATCATCCATATAAATGGGACTTAAAAAAATGCAGCTTTGAAGCATAACATAATCAGTCTTTCATTTTTCTGAACCTAGAGCCAGGGCTACACATTACACATTCAGGAACAAATTGGGTAACACCAAGAATTCTGATTTTTGAAAAGTCAGCTATAAGAGAAATTATTTTCATGGAGTAATTTAGAGTATTATTTGACTGACAACAGACGAGAATAATTTGAGAATTTTTCAATAATTAGACATTTCATTCCTTTGTTTGAAACAACAATAATGTAGAATTCTAATTATATGATAAAACTTTATGATGCAATTTTTGTGAACCCTGTAGGTATAACACCTCATTTTATGTAGATTTCAGAGCAAAAGGTCAGTGCAGAGGGCCAGATGTAAAATAATATCTATAGTTATGAAACAAACAAGCGGTTCAAGAGCAGATCACATCTGCTAACAGTAACGATCCAGGATCCCATCCAAAAAGGAAAATCAGAAGGTATTACTTGGGTTCATTGAAGTATCTAAGATTTCATTAGCGTATAACCAATATGGAATTAAACACACGCTCGCATGGGTCCTCACATGCTACTCCAGCTTAAGCCAGGAGACCCTCACCAAGTTAACAGTTTAAATCCAATCAAATCCAATCACAAATACTAAGAAGTAAATCCAATCATAAACACCATGATTGGCAATGTTAACAGCCTTAAAAGAGCCTATGTTATAGGGTCCACCAGTCCAAACGGACCATGGACTAGTCCCAATCTAATACCATTCTAACAATTTAAGACCTCACCCAAAAAGTCTAGCTATAAGGTATTATTCTAAATTTCTTCATTCCATATAAGTATTCAAGATGTCCCTATTGCATAATTAATGTAGGACTGAACATATGTTCGCATAGATTCTAGCATACTCTCTCATTTAAGCCCTAACATCCTTGTCCATGTAATGGCCCAAATCCAATCAAAAACACCATGAATGCCCCATGATAAGCTCCCAAAGGACTATGCTACCTAATCCACATGAGCCATGGACCAGATCCAATTCAATACCATTTGTAATCACCTAGGACATCACCCCAAAAGACTTATTAGAAAGTTCTATTTTGGTACGCTACACTTGTACAGATATCCAAAATTTTCCTAGCACATAATTGATATCAGAATAAAAACGCACCCCTACGAGTCTTCACATATTATAACAACTCAACACCACACCCGAAAAGACTAGCTATAAGGGTCTTATTTAAATTCATCAGCCCTATGTAAATACCCAAGATATCCCTAGCTTATAACCGATGCTAGATTAAACATGCTCGCACGTACCTTCACAATAGATTAATTTTCTTTTTAAGCTTGAAAACTAGCCTAATGGGTATAGATAAGTTAATTGATTGCATTTATATTTTTGCAATAAGTGTGATGCATGCAAGTGTGGTATATAAGTTTGTGATCCCCCATCTGTTTAAAATATTTCATATTACTTATGAAAAGTAAACAAGTGACCAATCTTAGGATGTGTGCTTCTATTTGTCTCATTTACTATATAAGTAGAAAATATTATTTAAAATGGGATTCTGCAAGTAGCCGATAGTCACCAAGAATAGTATATAATTGTAGCTTTAGAGGCAGCCCTAAAAAGCTACCTCTCCAACTTTAATACCACTACAAAAATTTGCAACCCTTCTTCCCATCTTTCTTTCTCTCCTAATCACTGCCCAACATTAAACTCCAAATAACCCATCCTCAAGGCACAATCCTACCAAATTTTATCATTTTGCAAGGTACATAGCAACAGCAGCAAAGGGGCCCAAGCGATTTCACTTCTTCTCCTTTCTCAACATCACACCATCTCTAAAAGGCATATGGTCAATGATGAAAAATGACAGCAAGCCATCAAATAAAAACCATATGGGAAGCACGCATCTCTTCCATCCACACTATCATCAATATCCAGTGCTTCCTCTGCCATCTCCATTTGTCAACCATTAACAAGCCCAACCAAATGAGATCGAACTATCTTATTAAAAGATAACCCAAGCTTTAGCTAGGTTGTTCTAGCTCATGATGAGCTCAAGCCAAGATCAAGCTATAGCCCTAATGGCAACTTGGACCAAGCTCAAGCCAATGCTGGATTACTCATGGTTAGCTTGTTTATACCCTAATAATAGTTACTTCCCACAAATGTTGCTAGCATTTGGTCTGGGTACATGCTTGGTTGCCACAATTTTGGTGGGAACCCTGGAAACCATTCATTTTAGGTGGTATGAATCTACTATATTTTGCTGTGGTTTTGTGATATGAAGCATGAACAGAAATATTAAGATGGGTGTGACCAGTCCATTCCCCTATTGACTTGGTCAATCCATTGAAAGTTCAAAAAATCTGGAAATTAACCTTAAATATTTTGACGAATCCAAGCCATACAAATTTTTTGGTGGCTTATCAGATGAACCAATCCAACTCAACTACCGTTCGACTCAGTTTGGCAAGATGTAAAGCCATGACTTACTTATACATTCCCTAAACATAGGTGATTGTAGAAGATACCTTAAAATTTTTGACAATCCTTTTCCCTTTTTAAGTGAGATTTCGGTAGAGACTCGAGAGATATGACCATTTTAGGATCCCTTAGAAATATAAGTGATCAACTTCTTTGTCCTATAAAGCGGAAAGGATAAATATTTTCTAAGTAAATTCAGAGTTGGAATAAATTATTATTTTAAAGCTTGTTTATTTCTTGTTCCTCTTTTCTTATCTTCTCTTTCTATCATCTTCTTCCACCCCTCTTTGTGCTCTTTCCCCTTCCAAACCCTTTGACTACTACATAACCAGCCATGAGCATAATTCCGTTATCCATTGGGCCCTTATAACCAGCAAAGTTAGGCACAATAATCAACAGAAACTTTGCAATTAACCTAGATTGAATCCAAATCCTCAAACCAAATACTTCATGGTATCACTTCATACATCAAAACCAGACCATACCAAACACAGTTTACGACAATCAGAAGAACTTTCAATGCTCCATTTCAAATATCCTTTTTACAGGTTATAATTTTAGGAGGAAGAAGTAATATCATGAATCATGATACGCAATAACTACATATCATTATGTTCAAGTTTACATATAAGTTCTGTATTATGAGAAAGAGTGAAATTTCAGAATGCTGAACATACCATTATGACTCATACTATACAAATGAATGGTTAATAAATTGCATTCAACTCCCACCACATTGTTTGAACATAAACAGATTGTAAGACAAGTAACGTAGGTATGCAGGATACTGTTAAACTAACCTTTGGCCGAAAATTGTGTGCTTAAGTTTAAAATCTGCATTCAAAAAAATACATATAATAAGTTGATGCAATAGCAAAGAGAAGAAAAATTATAAGACTAAACGCATGATCTAATAGAACTTTGGGGTGAAAGAAAAGTCAGCAACAATTCAGGATTGCATACAGAGGACTCATCAGTAAAACACATCTGACCATCAGCAGCAACCATTTTTGCAGCAGTTGAATTGGATATTTCCCGATCTCTAACCTTGGTTATCGTGTCCTTTGACTTACAAATTATGTCACCAAGCACAGAAGCCAAGTCAATCACAATGCAGCAGATTCTTGAAGGATCAATCTCAAAAGTATGTCTTCAATTGAAGTAATGAAGCCTTACCTCTGAAGTTTCAATTTTGTCATCATTAACATTACTCTGAAAAACAGCCTCGATATCATCATCTTCATCACTGCCAGATGCACTTCCAGCTTCAATTTCTTCCTTTTCAAGTTCATCTAGCTTTGCCATAATTCTAGCATGCACCTCATCTTCATCAGGCTTTCCTGAATTGTCTGCTTCAGAAAGGTCTGGAGGATTTGAAACTGGTATGCCTGGAATTCAACAGAGAAAGAACTCAGAATTTTCCCTAGAATATGCAGAACATTCATGACTAACCATACACATGTACTGAATCAACTTAAAAATTACTTCTCAAGTTTTAAACATTTCTATACAGATAGATGTACAGAAGTTCAGATAACTTAAAAATTCCTCATTTTTTCATGTTCTGACAATAATTTTGTTGGAACACTAATTTAAAACTTTTTATTTGACCATCATATTGCCAGTTGATGGAGATTAATAGTCTGTCCCATTGTTTAGCGAATGCACATACATTAGTTTGTCATGGACCATATTCACGTATAACAAAAAACAAAACCATATCTTATTATAATTACAAAATTTGGTTAGCACCTCAAATAAATTACTGCATGATTGTGACATGCTTATCGAGTTACATGGTCAAAGAGTACCAAGAAATTTTTTCCCTCAAATTAGTTGCAGATATTGGAAATTTGACGTAGAACCATGGATCACCGGTTGCCAATTTCCACCACTTCTTGTGAACTGCACAGCATTACCTTTGCCAGCTGACCTTGTTGAATTGTTATTGGTGTCAAGTAAGGTTTATCGTACTGAGAACCAGTACCATTTCAATATGTACAGTAGTCCAATTCCGTATGGGGCATACCGTGCCAAACCAACGGTATAATGATTACCTCGTACTACACCAACGATGTACCAATTAGATGAACTGATGGACGAAAAGGTTTCAACCCATAAGCTATCCCGTATCATGCCAAATGGTTCAAGATTCCAACCCATAAACTATCCCATACGAGACAAACCAGATGGTTCGGCACGTTACAGGATAGATCAGTATAGAACAAGTCAACATGAGGTTGGTACGGGGTGATTCTGAACTATATAGAACAGTTTGGGACGGTACCCGTCTCATACCATTTCAAAATGCTGAACTATACTGGTTCCATACCAGTACGGTTTGGCATACCTTGGTGTTAAGTGAGTTTAATTCTGAAATTTACCAAAATGGTCTCTCAATTCCAGCACTAGCATTTTCCTGTTCAGCACCTCAGTAATAATTATGATTTAAAAACAAAATATCCAGCATATGTTGGATGATATTGACTTTAGTATAATCTTTTCTAGACAACAGATGGCACTTAAACTATCTTCTCTAGTTTTTCCTGTCATCAGTTGTCAGCATTGACCACAATCTTCTGAGTCAGAGTTGCTATGAATTATGATCCTTCCCTACTCCCTGCCTCCAAAAGCCCTTTGTGATCTAATTAGAGAGAAGTAATATTGCTAATATCTAGCAAAAGATATCAGTGACTCTAGAATGACGGGGATTTATTTCTACCTAGTTTTCCTTGAAACACCAAATTAGACATCATATGAGTCAGAATTTTCTCACATTGTATTTTCATGAATTAATTTTTAAAGTTAATTGTTCCTACTATTTTTCTGTCGTTCTACTGATTTGACTACTGGTTTGAATTCAACAATTACAAACTTTTTATTTATGCTGTGTACAGACAGTTTTCAAACTATTCAGGGTCCTTTCAAACCATCATCTCTCTCATTGTGAATTTGTGTACCTTTTTTGGTGTAACATTCCTTGTTTGCTAGTTATTTCTCCTATTATCTACCTTCAACCCTTGGACTTTAAATTTTTATATAATTTCTTTCAGTCTCTGGAGGTTTTTCCACACAGTAATGCTCAACACTGTCAATTTAAGCCATTGGCCCTCTTCTTTTTTAATCTCTAGCTTCTACCATTTGCCTTGCCTTCAACATTTTTTTATGTCTGGTATGCATGTTCCATTGGTTGAGAGCAATATCATGCAAAGGTGGCCTGCCGCTTTGCATTTCCATACCTTCAACCGTGAGTTCAGAGTTGTCATGATAATTTACAAACCAAAAGTTATTGTTTTTTCTTGCCTTACAACCAACTTTCAAGGCATCTGGTTCCTTCTTGCCTCCACTTCAAGTACTAAAAAAACACATATCGATAGACCTGTTGTAACATTGAAACTAGTGAAGCCATATGTTTGTCCATACTACATCCAACGAACATCTGGATGAATATGAACCCATTCCAAAGTTTGTGGTCTGGCCAAGAAGGATAGCACAGCCAAGTACCAAACTTAGGGACCATTCTTAGATTGAAACTTTAGTTGTCAATCTATTGTATTTTTTTCCTTTTCTTTCTAGCTATCTTTAATTTCTTGGTTATAAATAAGGGTGACTTCTTGTTAAAAATAAGGTGTTAGGGTGTCTTCCGTATCTTTTTGTATTAGTTATGGATGAATTAGCCAAACATATTCAAAATGATATCCCATGATGTATGTTATTTGCAGATGATATAGTGTTAATTGATGAAATTAAATCTGGAGTAAATATTAAGCTAGAGATTTGGAGAGAGGCTTTAGAATCTAAAGGTTTTAAGATTAGTAGAACTAAAACTGAATACATGAAATGTAATTTTAGTGAGAGTAGAAATACAAATAAAGAAACAATGAAGATTGCAAACCAAGAGATATTAAGGAGTAAAAAATGTAGGTATTTGGGATCAATTATCCAGCAAGAAGATGAAATAAGTGAAGATGTGAATCGTAGAGTTAAAGCAGGATGAATTAAGTGGAGTGCTTCGGGAGTATTATATGATCGGCGCATCCCATTAAAATTGAAAGAAAAATTCTATAAAATATTATTAAGCCAGCTATGCTATATGGAACAGAGTGTTGAGCAAGATTGAAACAATATGTGAATAAATTAAGTGTAACAGAAATGCGTATGTTAAGATGGATATGTGGTAAAACTTTAAAAAATAGAATTAAAAATAAATATATAAGAGAAATGATAGGAGTAGCCTCAATTGAAGATAAAATGAGAGAAAATCGATTACGGTGGTTTGGACATATACAACGTAGACCTTTAGATACTCCAGTTAGAAAGAGTGATCTTTTAACAATTCATGATAAGGATAGAGGTAGAGGTAGACCTAAACTAACATGGATAAAATAATTAAAAAAGATATAACTATTTATAATTTGAATATCGACTTGGTCCTGAATAGAGCAGAGTGGAGGAAGCAGATTCATGTAGCCAACCCCATGTAATTGGGAAAAGGCTTAGATGAGTTAAGTTGAGTTGGTGTCTTCCGGTTGCAAATAAGGGTATTGTTTATATAATACACTTGAATGGTTGTTCAATAACAAGGATGCTTAAATTATATTGAACTAGGTGGTTTGGGATGACCACATTGAACCAACCTGAAACCGATACGGTTTGGTGGTTTAGTTTGGTCCAGAGGCCAAACCACTCCGAACCGACTCCATTCCAACCTCAAACCACACCGAACCATCCCATACCGTGCTGAATGATTCATGAATTAGAGTTTCTTAATTTACTTGACTGATATGCCACCAGTTTGATACAGTACATATGCACCAAATCGTACCAATCTAGTGCTGAAACGAAATTGGTTTCCAATATAGCGAACTTTGAACAATGAAGATTGCTAATGTAGAGAATATATTCTTAATTTCTTATTCTTATGTAGTGATCTTGTACCTAAGGTGTTAGGCCTTCAAAACATAGATGCAATTCCTAGGCCCCAAAGTGCGGTGGCACTTTCCTTTACTCGTTTTTTTCTTTTGAATTTATTTAATTGTATCCTACTCTTTTTTAATTGATCTTGATAAAAATACACCTTTATTTCCTATAGATTTTTCATGCCATATGAATATCATATTTCCTCCAGAAAATTCCAGAGAGCATTTGAATTTTGTTTTTGATTGCGAAAACCCACAAATCCCTACATAGGCTTTAATGCTAGATTAGATAACAATCATCCATTACTTTTTTTTTTCCTTGAAGGAACATTACCTTTTGGGTTTAACTTCATTGGAAACTCAGGTCAAAACATGAAATTGCAGCAAACCATATATCCGACCTAGCATCCTAAGACCCTACCATAATTAATTTTGTATTCCTCTCCTTTGAACTCCTCCTGCTCCTCCCACTAAAAGAGTTGATAATTGCTGGCTACATTACTCCAACTTGGGCTTCCACTTCATTTTGATCTAAGTAGGACACTCACATAACCAGTGACAACATGCCACATGGCTCAAAGAGCAGGCACACACTGGGATTGTTAACCTACCAAGCAGTTCTCAACTCAACTCATCTAAGCCTTTTCCCAACTACATGGGGAACCTACTGAGCAGTTGCAGAAAATAAAATTGATTCTTCATTTCCTTGCAAGTGGATGCCATTTTGCTTTGCTTGTTGCCTCTAGCATATATTTGTCTATTGAAAGTTGATATTTAAGGTTACTTCCCAGATGACATCACATGCTCCCAAGTCTAATTGCTTGCACCCTTATGAACTCTATTTTGCCAAATCCACATCATATGTGTTTCAACCTTACCCCTCTTGGAGCACAATCCAAACTCAAAATTTACTATAGTAATGGCAGCTAGGGGTGCAACTTGGGCCGGGTTCAACCCGAACCCGGCCCGCCGAACCCGAATTTCAACAGTGCTCAAACTCATCTTTGCCCAACCCGAACCCGAAATATCCGGGTTTAACCCAGACCGATTTAAAATCGGTCTGGGTTCGGGTTGCAGTCAACCCGATCCGTTAAATCGGTCCGGGTTCGGGTTGCAATCAACCCGATCCAGGATAACCCGAACCCGTTATAAGTTATTCGGAATCTCCGCTTGCCCGCCCGCTTGCCCTCTTTCTGATTTCTCAACCCTAGCTGCCGAGTCCCGCCTCCCAGCCTCCCATTCGTCGCCGCCGCTCGCCTTCGTGACTTCATCGGACCTAGGGGAGCTGCCAAATCTTTCCGATCGTCACCGGCGAGCAACAAAATCCATATGTAATTTTTTGTTTCATCCCCTGTATGTATCCTTGTTCTATGGATTGTGGGTTGAGTTTTGCTAGAAACCGTCGTTGGAGAAGAGATGGCAACAACGTTCGGATGGATCTAGATCTCTGGATCTAGTTTTCGGCAAGGGTGGGAAGCCATGGCTGACTTCCAACGATGGTCGGGCTCCGTTGAAGACAAGAGGACTGTAGGTCTTCCTTTTTTGACTGCTTCGGTTCAACGCTATTACTCCAATCGCCTCTCCTCGGTTCAACGCTATTACTCCAATCGCCTCTCCTGGGACTATAAAAGTCGACGTCTGGGAGCGAGAGAACCCTCGCCGACGAGAAGCAAAGAGGGCGTGAGCGGAATAGTAGCAGCAGGAGAAGATGTCGTGGCAAACGTACGTCGACGATCATTTGATGTGCGAGATTGACAGCCAATGCCTCACTTTCGCCGCCATTGTCCGCCACGACGGCAGTGTCTGGTCGCAGAGCACCCACTTTCCCCAGGTATCACCATCTCCCTAAGCCAAATCTTACTTTCATATATGGGATTTGATTCGAATCGCCTCCCTTCCTCAATCCCCTTTCTTGATTTGTTTGAATTACTCTTTTTTGCCCCTTTCTTTTCAATCGTTTCTTGATTTATACATGAAAGATCTGATGTGCTGATTTCAATGATGTGGTTTATTTTCCTTTAATTGATTGAGTTTGGTGAAGAAGGGGGAGATGATTCTTGAGCTGAGTGGCTGGTATGAGATCGAGATCATCCGTTCTCTTCTTTTTGATGTATTATTTATTATTTTTGGTTTCATTGCAGGCTGTTTTCGAGTTTCTTGGAATGCTTTTATGATGTTGATCTTTAACTTGATGGGTTGGAAAGCTTTAAGAAATTATCTTTTGTTGTTTGTTGAACAGCTGCTTATTTTTCTTGTGCGATGTATTATAGCAGGGCTCAGGGTTGAATAATCAGTTGTTTTTATGCTCAAACAGTCACATTTTGCCAGATGTTATATTGAATTTCAGGTTTATTATATATAAAAAATTATCTAATATAGTTAGAAACGTAGTGACAAAAGAAAAAAAAAAATTATTATTTGTGCAATGTTAAGCTTGTTTATTTTAGTTTATCATTTTTTTTCATCAACCCGAATTTCAACCCGAAACTTAACCCGAACCCGATTTTTAAAAATAGGGTTAGGGTTGAGGTTTTACAAATAGGGTTAGGGTTAGGGTTGAGGTTTTACAAATAGGGTTAGGGTTAGGGTTAAGAAAAACCTGAGTTTCATGAGCCCGAGTTGCACTCCTAATGGCAGCAAAGCCAAATTTTCAGTGGAAAAAACGAATGATAGGTTTAGGATGCTCAATTAAAAATAGAATACAACAAAGGGGGAAGGAGCAAATCGAAAAAGATGAAAGAAAAGCAAATCAACCAAACAGCCCAAAATCCAAGCCTCATAAGATGGGAAAAAAAAAGGAAGACTAAAAGTAGATAGAAGAAAATAAACAAAAGGTTTAAGATTGTCAATGCAAACAGGGAGCTTCAGTTTCACAACAAACGGTCTGAACTCATCCTGATTTGGGTTCATATGATCAGGAAACGAAAGTGGTTAGGAAGGTAGGAAGGATGCATTTCCGTTAAGATGGAGAAAAGCTTTTGGATAATGACTTGGTTAAGATGGATTAGGTCCACCATACTGATTTTAGAATCTCTAATTAACTGACAAGAAACAAACATCTCAAGAAACCTGTTTCAAGACACTATCCTCTCACATGGAACTGGAAAGTATGATTTTAGTTGTGCTGACATTAGCTGAAAGCCTAGCACCAAACTTAGACCCCTTATAGAGATTATCAAAAGCCTGAAGATTATCTATAGATCCTCTAACAAGTGGAACAAAAGAAAAACAAGGAGTTTTGAGAATGCCATATAGCTAATAAATAAAAGAAAGCTCACACAAATGGTCAATCCATGTGGGGTATCTTCAAAGGTTTAGTCATGGTTGAGGTAAAATCTTTCAATTATGTGATAGTACACAAACACCTTTGTTGGAATAGCACCACAGTTAATGACAGTGCCAACTAACAAATTTATAAGGTTTTACCATCAGTCATACCCTGTTATTAAAGCATGTACACACAACATATGAAATTATACAATAGATACTAGAACTAACAGACCCATATAGATGGCTGTACTTCTAACACATGCAAACTAAACATATCTAGAAGATTGCTAAAACAGGTGCATTGCACATGAGCTAACACAGATGGCAAGAGCATAAGCAAATTAGCAATTGAGGCTTACAAAATCTACCTGATTCAGAAACATCTTTTGGAGTATCTTCAATGTATTCCTCCCTTATTTCTACAAGACCTTCCTGTTTAAGTGGAAATGAATGAATTTACAAGCATATGAAACAAAAGTAAAATTCTGCTTAAAAAATCATCAAATGGAAGGAGAAGAGCTAAAGTCGATACAAATGTACGTATGCAATGCTTCCTATCCTCAACCACAACCAAATTGCCAAAACGCACAAAAATATGATATTTTTTTTTCAAATGTAAAAGAATCACAAGCAAAATGAGAATACTGTTTCTCTTCCAAAGTAAACTCATAAAATCGCAGGACTTACAGCAGCCTCGGCAGCCGTTGAATTGAAGAACTTAGCCTCCACTTCAAGATCCAACATCCTTGCCTTCAAAGACTCCATCTGAGCTTCCAAAGCCTTCCCCCTCCTCTGCAGTATCTCAATCGTTTGCTTCGCCGTTGTATCCGCATAGTACCCCTCTCCTAATAGCACCTAATATCACACAAATAACATACACCAAATAATAATTAAAAAAAAGACACCAAAAAACGTAAAAAAACGATTCCTGAATAGAATAGAAGAAAAGACAACTAAAAATTACCAGGAATTCGTTCGTATGAATCAAACGGCCGGGGAAGAACGCCGCGCTCCCAAATGGGACCTACCCAAGGGATTCAATCACCAAAAAGATCACAAATAGGAGGGTTGTGATGATGAAATCGACGGACTGGAAGGAAAAGGGGTCGAAAATATAAAGGAAAAGCGGAGCTTGCCATGATGTCATGGGAGAGCTCGTCCGGGAGTTTCTGGACGAGGTGGACGAGGGCCGAGTTGTCCGAGATAAAGCCACCGAGGCGGTCGAGCTCCTTGCGACCGTCGGCGATGGCGTCCTCGACCCGCCGCGCCGCCTTCTGGACTTCCTCGGGGGAGAAGAGGGAGTCGATGGAGGTGATGGTGCCCTTCGCTCCGTCTCCCATCGACAGAGAGTGAGGAAACAAAGGAGATGGTTGAGAGGTCATCAGGGTTTGTTCGAGACGTTTGGGACTGTTTGGATTTGGGGAAGGATTGGATTTGGGGAAGGAGGGGAGGGAAAGGAAACGAACGAAAAGGTTATAAAATATTTTATTGGAAGAAAGATGAAAGAAAGTTGAAAAAGGGACGGAGAGTAACCGGTTTTTTTTTTTTTTTCCAGCAACAATAAATTTGTTAACTTTTAAATAGAAAATAAGGAATGAAAAAAAAATTAATTATATTTTTTTAAAAATTTTAAAAAATGTTTTTTTATATTTAAGTTCAAAATATTTTTCTCTATATTTATCTCATTGGTTCATTCTTTAATAGGATTTTCAAAACAGCAGAGAACTACTGGCCAAGATTTTGCTGCCTTTTCCTTTTTATTTCTTCTCCTCGTACTCGCCATCCTCGTTTGCCGAGCATAGCCGTGGAAAACTTTGCAGCCTTTTCCTTGCTATTTTTTCTCCTCCCACTCGCCGTCCTCATTTTTCATGATCTACTGCCGTTCACTTTCCATGGTCGTTATTGCCGTTTACTGCCTTGCTCGACAATGCCGAGCATCATCTTGGAATAGATCATTACGAGATATATCCTTTGTTAAGTCCTCTTTGTCTGCTACTGTTATTTGATCTTTTCTCATATTTTAAATGCAATTGCTATTATCTTTCTTTTTTTTCTTTCATTTTTTTAACAAAAAAAATAATTCTTCCTTTTTTTTTTTCTCCTCCAACAAAAATTCAAACAAAGCCTAAGAAGCAAGAGATCTTCGGATAAATAATGGTTGTTTCATCCCATCAAATGATACCACGATTTATAATAATAACTATAAAAAAATAATTTAAAAAATAAAAAATAGGGTAAATAAAGAAATATGCACAAAAAAAAAAAATAAAAAAAAAAATATATATATATATATATATATATATATATATATATATATATATATACACGAGTCACTTTTGGTTCAAGGCTTTCGAAGGACTAGACTCGGACTTAAAAGGAAACCCGGTCCCCTCAAATAGGCTTTGGTTCCATTACTTTGTTAATGAATTTCTTCTTCATTGTTCAGCCATTTTTAAGTAGAGGAAAAAAAGGCTAAACAATGGTAGGGAATTGAGAATACTAGCATTCAAGCCCTTTTAAACAAAAGTTAAGAATTCTGAAATTTAAACTCTTCAAATAGACATATATGGTTTGTATAAATTTGAAGATTTGATTTTCTCTATCAACAAATTTAAATAGAGGATTGCACGTTTAAAATACCTTCATAAATCAGATTAGTTAAGAGAGATAATATCAAGATTGAGTTAGATGCGTGGATGGATGTAATATTTTAGAATAATGATCAATTTGGATTCACCTAAAAAGGTGAAAATAATAAATTTCTATAAGGATATCTCCAGAAGATTGTTGCATATTGTTGCCGCAGAAATCCGTTCTTCCATTCGGGTGCGCTTCTGGCTCCGGGTCCGAACTCCAATCTCGACGTCCGGGATGGAACATGCAAGACAGTCCGCACTCACAAAGGATTTTCTTGGGGTTATCCTCTATGATCTGAGATATGATGGAGTGATCGATTCCGTGAAGCCAAATGAATGTGCAAGGAATTTTTTTTATGCGTACCTGAGAGGTTGAAGTGTTGTGGTATTTATAGAGGATAACCTGATTCCCTGAGCGCGTCGTGGGGGCTGAAAGTTGTTATGATTTGAAACGGATTCGAATCGAGTTTGTTACAAGATCAGTAGGATCTGTATCTTGTCAGTTAGAGAATCGACGGCCAGGAGAGCTGGCTGATGCCTTAGGATTCCATGATTGCGTAGGCTCTAGGCCACTCCTGGGTATGATTCTCTGTTTGGAATCTTAGTCCGTTTTAGCGAATAGGGACTTTCCCGTGCCGGATTCCGCAGAGGTATTTTGAATGTCGTGGCTGGTCTGGATGAGGAATAGCTTGATTTTTCGAAGTGTAAAATGGATCAGTTCGAATGACCAAGAAATAAGGATGGCCCGGCTCGGACTACCGAAGTATAAGGATAGCTCGGGTTACCGAGGGATAAGGATAGCTCGGCTTAGATGGCCGAAGCATAAGGATAGCTCGGGTTACTGATGAATAAGGATAGCTCGGGTTGTCAGGTGACCTGACTTCATCAAAGCTAATTTGACCTTGTCGCTAGAATGTCACACCAGCTGGCCAACTGGCAAGTAGGGTGTTTGGATTGGGCGCGACCTCATCGCTGATGTGAGCAATCAATGATACAATGATGATTTTACCCCTCATCACATGCCCCCCACTCCCTAGTCCGAAGTGTGATTTCGGATATAGGGAGTATAATTCTGGAACAATCTTATTCAGGGGATTCAAAAAGGCGGGCAATGATGATCTCGTAAATGATGGGCCGTTGTTTTGTCATCATTTTTTGTCGTGGCTAGGGAAAAAGATGCTTAGTTTATTGCAAGTTGTGATTGTGGGAGCTCCACGTGGCAGGACTCCTTTATTTCTGGCGCCCGTATCGGGGCCTTTGGCGTCTAAGGCTTTCTTTCTGAAGTGCTTATTTAAAAAGGGTTGGGGCAGCGTTCCTACTGCAACACCCCTTTGTCCCTGCCGCAAAGATTTTTCGCTCCTTCTTTGTGCCCTTGCCTGTCTATTCATGTCTTACCCCCTGTTCAGTCAATATGAGTGGCCCAGGCGAGGTTGCTTCTGAAGTAACCCTAGATGGTCTGTGTAGGGTCCATCGCCATTACAAGTTCTTTGGATGTAGCTTTTTTTCTTTTTTCTGCGTTATTTGAGGATATTTAGTTCGAAGGAGTCCGGTAGATCGAAGGGAGTCTAATCTCGAGATGAGGGCGCCTCTCGAGCGCCTCGTTACTATTTATTGATCCTCCTCGGCGAGGGGGTGCAACTCTTTGTTTCCAGCGAGCACCCATCGAGGCGGTGACGCATGGCGAGTTTTCGCGATGGTTACGTTGGAATTGATAGCTCGGGTGATCGGAATACCGCCAGAAGTAGTTTAAATACGAATGGGGGGATGCCATCGTTAATCGCTTCTCCTGTTGACCTCCCAAAATTTAGGATAGTAGGATGGCTTCCAAAATGAAGGGGGGTCAACTGGGGTGCCAGATAACGGCGATAATGGCCGCGAAGGGCAGGCCCTTCCACGAGGGGGCCCCCACCGGAGCCGCGTTCCGTAACTATTGACAGGAGACCTGTTGTTGATGCTCGCGGAGCTTGACCGACTCCGAAAGATGGTCGAAGAATACTTGGCCGTCTCCACGAGGGAGCATGAGCTCCTTAGTCGGATCAACAATCAGCTAGAAAGGCAAGTGGTGACTCTCCAGCAACAAATCGCTATTCTTACCGCCGAGCTAAGTTTACGGCGTGGGAAGAGCTTGGCAGCGCCCGGTGGAGACGATAAGCTCCGTTGAGGGCTCGCGTGTCTTTTCCTTTCCTTTTCGTTTTTTTTCCTTTTATGATGAATAAAAAGAATTTTTGCAACTTTTGTGTTTGCTGCCATCTTTGAAACGTTCGTTCTCATCATGTGAGTCTTACAAATGAACCACCCCCCCAAGGAATCTCTGGTGATCTTGTCGAGACTAAGGTATAGTTTCCTCGTTTTGCCCAGGTAAGGGGAACTCATAAGTTCCAGTCGGAGTGTAGTATATCACTCGGTTTTGCCGAAGCATAAGGAGTGTCTCGTGAGCGTTGGGGCGAGAATAGCTATCTCGGTTTGAACCGGGGAATAAGAGAACGTTCGGTTTTTACCGAATCAAAAAGGGATACCTCGGTTTTTTCCGTAGTAAGGAGACTATTTCGGCTTTGAGTCGAAGTAAAAAGTGATGTCTCGTTTATGCCAAAACATAATTGGTGGTTCAGCTTCGGGCCGAAGCAGGAGGTATTGGCATGTCTTTATTGAGGAGTACTTGACTTCTGCGCCTTTTTTATTACTCTGCCAATGCCTTGTCTTTTTCAAGGTGGGTTGGCTTTTTTTTGCTGAGATAGCTAAAATAGCTTTGTAACTTGCCAAAGGACGCTTGTTACTCACCTGAGTCATTTATCCCGTCGGTCCTCTCCAACGCGGATCTTTTTAACGTTCAAGATAAGCATTCATTTACCATTGGAGGGCATCGTTTTCACCAGGCGATTTCCCAGGCCCGTCCGTATCTCGAGGACCTGCGGATGATTTCCTGCATTTAAGGCTCTTGATTCGATATCAGAGGAAAATATTTTTCCTTGCATCATGGTCTGGGAAATGCGTTCGGCGCGCTTTGAGAAAGCGTCCTTTTTATCTTGAGCTACCGCGTGGCAGTGTAACCAGGGCATTTTGAATCCCGGGGCTTTTTGCTTCAATGCCTGCTCCGATCTGTTTGCCTATAAAATGGGGAGTGCGGGCCATATTAGGCTATCTCCCAAGGCTTTCTTTTCTGTGAGTTGTAAAAGTTTTCATGGCATCTGTTTCCTTGAAATTGAGAGTAGAGAGACTGAGCTTCCCTTTTGAAAGCTGGCTCGTCCCAGATAGCTAGGGTGATGAAGAAGCTGCTGAAAAGCAGATAGTCCTCAAGGAAGAAAATCTCGGAGGTCATATGGAGAGCGCACGGGAGGCCCGCAGAAGTTATATGGGGAGCGCATGTATGCGCTTCCTATGTGTCCTTTGTTGCTGGTCATGGGGATCACAGGAAATGCACGACATACGTGCCCCCCATGACTAGCATGAATTTCACCCCCTCCTCAGCTTGAATCCCTTAGTTCATCTGCCTGAGGAATCTTTCGCCATGTGAAGAGGGAGGAGGCCTGTGTGGGTCTGCTGGTCCCTATTTATGTTGTTGTGCAGTGACTGGCAGTCCAGCACTCCGCTTGGGGGGATGCTCCATTGGCATAAGCATCCACGGGCCCTTGGCCTGGTCATGATCCCTCCACGCATTTCTCCGAGGGATTCGTGGATGGCTTGCTTTGTTCTTTGGGATTAACCAGTGGCTTAATAGAGCATGTCTGGTTTCTCTGGTTTCTGGGGTTGGATGTAAAGACATCATTTATCGACTGAAGCTTTTATTTTACTTGTATTTCTTGTGCTTTGACGCACTTGTAACGCCTCTTGAGAGGTTGTATTTTCATCGATTAACAGAATAAAGAAAGTCTTTCGTTCTTTCTTCTTTTTTCAAATGTTTGCAGATGTTTGCTTTGTCCCTTTTGGCGTGATCGTGCAGTATTGCTCTTTTTAGGCGTACTGAGTCATGCTCGGCTCGTAAACCTTCGATTGTGTTTGGGTAGCACTGCCTTCGTTAGGCATTTTCATAGTGTTTGACCCCCTTCGGAGGAGGTACTGGTCTCTGTTCAAGTCAGAGGGAGGTCTGAGCGACCTTACTGGTTCACAAGATAGGCACGGCCCGATAAAAAAGGGGCTAAGTAGGTCTTTTCCTAAGGAGAAAAGATTTGCACAATTCTGCTAATGGGCAGAGAGAGGGATTGCTTATTTGCGCCGAAGTATGATAAGGTGTATCAATTACGCTAAAATATTTGAGAAATTAACCAGCCTTGCCGTTACTGCAGAACCACCGGGGCCACTTGGCTTTGTCCAAGGTTTTTGATAATAAGAGATGCAATTCGGCTCTGACCGAGGCTTTTGATAATAATAGATGCTCTTCGGCTCTGGCCAAGGCTTTTGATAATAAGAGAGGCCCTTCTGCTCTGGCCGAGGCCTTTGATAATAATAGATGCACTTCGGGTCTGGCCGAGGCTTTTGATAATAAGAGACGCACTTCAGCTCTGGCCGAGGCTTTTGATAATAAGAGATGCACTTCGGCTCTGGCCGAGGCTTTTGATAATAACAGATGCACTTTGGCTCTGGCCGAGGCTTTTGATAATAAGAGATGCACTTCGGCTCTGGCCGAGGCTTTTGATAATAACAGATGCACTTTGGCTCTGGCCGAGGCTTTTGATAATAAGATGCACTTCGGCTCTGGCCGAGGCTTCATAAAAGATTATATTTTACTTGGCACTGCCAAGGTTCAAGATCGCTCGGTCCGGTCGAGAATTTATAAAGATTATATTTTACTTAGCGCTGCCAAGGTTCAGAGATCGCTCGGCTCGGCCGAGGATTTGTAAAAGATTATATTTTAGTTGGTGCTGCCAAGGTTCGGAGATCGCTCGGCCGGCCGACGATTTGTAAAAGATTATATTTTACTTAGCGCTGCCAAGGTTCGGAGATCGCTCGCCCGGCCGAAGATTTACAGAAGATTATATTTTACTTGGCGCTGCCAAGGTTCGGAGATCGCTCGGCCCGGCCGAGGATTTGTAAAAGATTATATTTACTTGGTGCTGCTAAGGTTCGGAGATCGCTTGGCCCGGCCGAGGATTTATAAACCTGCTTCTCATTGCAGCTATTTAAAGAGGGCAGTAAAGGTAGAAGTTTTGCAAATTTTTGAAAATTTTAATTCAATGGACAGAGTAAATTCGAGAGGGAGAGCGTACTCTTATTGATGATACACGCGGAGATTATCCGAGTTCCATGTCTGAGGAATGGATTTCCCATTTAGATCTTGGAGCTTATAGGTGCCGAGTCTGATTACTTCTGTAATTTGATTAGGACCCTCCCAATTAGGGGACGACTTTCCTTGCTCCAGAGGTTTTGAAACAGATGCCTTCCGAAGTACCAGATCGCCTGGGAGGAAGAGCTTTCCTTTAACTCTGGTAGAATGATAATGGGCGATTCTTTGTTGGTAGGCTGCCATATGGATCCGGGCTTTCTCCCTGACTTCTTCTATCAAGTCAAGATCAGTTCGGAGTTGTTCATCATTAGATTCTTCCGAGTAGCCTTCGGTGCGAGGAGAGGGGAGCCCGACCTCCACGGGATAACCTCTGTGCCGAAAGCCATTTTGAAGGGAGTTTGGCCCGTAGGAGTCCTCTCAGTGGTTCGGTATGCCCACAGCACATGATGGAGCTCCTCTGCCCATTGGTCTCGTGCTTGGTTGAGCCGAGCTTTAATTCCTTGCAAGAGAGTTCGGTTAGTTACCTTGGCTTCTTCATTAGCTTGAGGATGTCCGACCAAAGTTAGGCGATGGAGAATGCCATGATCCTCACAGAACTCTCAGAACTTGGGATTGTCAAACTGCTTTCCGTTGTCGGTGATGATAGTGTAGGGAAAGCCGAAACGGTTGATGATGGACCTCCATACGAAATCCTTAGCTCGAGCCTCTGTTATCTGGGTGACTGCTTTAGCTTCAACCCACTTAGTAAAATAATCGATTGCAACGAATAAAAACTTCCTTTGTCCCATTGCAAGGGGAAATGGGCCAAGAATATCCATTCCCCACTTGGCAAAGGCCAGGGGGATGATATGGAAGTCAGGTCGGCAGATGGAAGCCTCTGGATATTTGAGTGTCGTTGACATGCATCACAGGCTCGGATGAGGTCATCTGCATCCTTCTGCATCGTCGGCCAATAATATCCTTGGCGTAGCACTTTGTGGCATAGAGCGCGGCTACCGAGGTGGTTGCCATAAATGCCTTCATGAACCTCCCGATGAGCATAATTGGCTTTCGATGGATGGAGGCATTTGAGCAATAGCATGGAGAAGGATTCCTTTTTACAGCCGATCATCGATCAGGACATAGTGAGACGACTGTATCTTTAGCCTCCTCACTTCTCTTCTATTAGTGGGTAGCAGCCCTTCTTTGAGATACTTGTGCAGGGGGTCTGTCCAGGATGGTTCAGTGTCAATTTGCATCATCTGATCAGCGTCGGTGATGCTGGACTTCTCCAGGATTTCTAAGTGGAAACTCGTTCAAGGTCCATTGAGTCCGTTGTCGTCAGACAAGACAGAAGGTCGGCGCGCGCATTTTAAGCCCTTGGGACCTGGATGATCTTAAATTCATTGAAACAAGAAGATAGATCATGCACCTTCTGAAGATACCGAATCATGTTCGGTTCTCAAGCTTCAAATTCACCTGTACCTCGCTCGCTACTAATTGAGAGTCAGTGTAGGCATTCAGTTTTTTACTTTGAGCTCGCGGGCGATGTGGAGCCCGGCGAGCAGGGCCTCATATTCTGCTTCGTTATTTGAGGCTAGGAAGGAGAAGCGGATGCCATATTCAAAAGTAGCACCCTCCGGGCTGGTGAGGACCAGACCAGCACTAGAACTGCTTGCGCTGGAGGACCCATCGGCATGAAGTAACCACGGAGCACAGGGTTTTGGTTGCCCAGGGGTGTCCGAAGTAGAACCATCTTCGGGCACGGTGCATTCAAGGAGCAAATCCGCCAGGACCTGGGCTTTGATAGCCGGACAAGGCTGGTACTGAATGTCATGCTCGCTTAGTTCGACAGCCCACTTGGTCATTCTCCCCGATGCTTCCGACGATGGATGATTGCCTTGATGGGTTGATCGGTTAGGATGGTGATGGTGTGCGCTTGGAAGTATGGCCGTGCTTCCGGACCGATGTTACTAGGGCCAGAACCATCTTCTCCACTCGAGTGTACCTCGTCTCAGCATCTTTGAGCAATTTGTGATATAATAAATAGGCTTTTGAATTCTGCCCTCTTCTCTGATTAGCACCAAGCCAACAGCATTCTTAGAGACCGCGAGGTACAGGCTCAACGTTTCGCCTGGCTTTGGGCTACTGAGGAGAGGAGGTGAGCCGAGGTATTTCTTGAGGTCTTCAAAGGATTTCTGGCAATCTGAGGTCCATTGGAAGTTTTTGGCTGACCGAAGAGCTTTGAAGAAGGGAAGGCACTTTTCGGCTGATCGAGCAATGAAGCGACTAAGGGCCGCTATCCTTCCGGTGAGGCATTGCACATCCTTGATCGATCCAGGAGGGGCCATCTGCCACAAGGCCTGGATCTTTTGGGGATTCGCTTTGATGCCCCACTGAGAGACCATGAAGCCGAGGAATTTCCCAGAGTTGACCCCGAAAGCACATTTGATAGGGTTGAGCTTCATTTGATACTTGCGAAGCGTCTTGAAGCTTTCCGCAAGGTCCTCGATATGGTGGGATGCTTCCTTGCTCTTCACCAGCATATCGTCAACATAGAACTCCATGTTCCAACCGATTTCTCTTTAAAAATTTTATTAACCAGCCTTTGGTAGGTGGCACATGTATTTTTCAAACCAAAAGGCATAACTCGGTAGCAATAGATACCTCGGTCGGTGATGAAGGCAGTATTTTCCTCATCTTCGGGCGCCATCCGAATCTGGTTGTAGCCTGAATAGGCATCCATAAAGGTCAGCATCTGGTGGCCTGAAGTTGAGTCCACAAGTTGGTCGATTTGAAAAAGAGGGAAGCTGTCTTTTGGGCAAGCTTTGTTGAAGTCGGTGAAGTCGATGCAGATCCTCCATTTGCCATTTGACTTTTTCACCATAACCACATTTACCAGCCATCGGGATAATTGACTTCTCGGATGAAGTTGGCTTTGATAAGCTTATCCACCTCCTCTTCAATGGCTTTCTGGCATTGGGGGCGAAGCTTCTTTTCTTTTGCTTGATTGGCCGAACTGTCTTGTCCACGCTGAGGCGGTGAACTAGGACATCTGGGTTGATTCCAAGCATGTCTGATGCGGACCAGGCGAAGACATCGGCATTCCTCCGAAGGAATTCGATTAACTCCTGCTGAGGCTTTTCTTCCAGTTGTGATCCAATCTTTACGGTTTGGTCTAGCCGAGCTTCGTTGAGTGGTACCTCCTCCAATTCTTCGGTTGGTTCTCCTCGTTGTTCGGTGAAATCCTCTCGGGCATCCAGTCCGTCCACCTCGGATCTTCTGGACTGAAGGTCGGCGACAAAAAATGCCGAACTATAATCTAACTTCCCCGAACAATCCCCACTCCCCATTCGGTGGGAAACTTCATAGCGAGGTGGGGAATGGAAACGATGGCCTTGAGGGACATCTGTCCCGGCCTACCGAGAATGGCATTATAGGGAGACCGAAGCTTGATTACAAGGAAGTCATAAGCTCAGTGGCCACACGAGGCTAGGTGCCGGCTCGAACCGTCAGAGTGATGACCCCTTGGGGATTATAGAGTCACCTGTGAAGCCCACCAATGTGGACTCCATGGGTCAAAGACTTTCTACATGGAATTTTAACCTCACAAAGGCATCAAAGTACAAAACATTAACGGAGCTTCCACTATCAATTAGAATCAGGATTACATCATAATTGTTTAGATTTAGATATACAACTGGAGCGTCATCATGGGGGTACCTACCTCCCGAAGGTCTTCATCAGAAAAGGTGAGTTCATCAACTCGAGCTCTTTTGACGGGCCTTCATCATCGCCTGGCCAGGAGGACAGGGAATCAGCCGCAGCTATCACATTAACATGGCCAATAACTGGAGGGTTCGGCGGTGGGAGTTGGCGAGGTTCAGCCTGGTGATTCGCCTCATTGTTCAGCTCAGGAGGCCCTCTGAAATGGTCCAGTCTGCCTCATTAGATCAATCGCTCAATCTCATTCTTGAGCTGCCAACAGTCCTCGATGTCATGCCCATGATCCCGATGGAAGCGGCAGTACTTGCAGGATCTCTACGAGCTCCGTTGCCTCGAAGAGGAGGTCGAGGAATCTGGCGTTCGATCTCCATCAGAATCTGCGCCCTCAGGTGAGGGGAGTGTAATCGAACCTTCAAGCCGGGCTCCGGGTTCGGTCTCGTGGCGGAGGCGAGGAGCTCTTGGCGGCGAGGTGGGCTAATGTGGCGGTAGGCTCACTGTTTGTCCAGGCCCTTTGCCTCCTTCTTCCTCAGTTCAGCTCGAGCTAACCTCCTTGACTCTTCATCCCTGGCGTACTTATCCGCCAGGGACCTCATGTCCGAAAGGCTCTTCGGGTAATTAACCTCTAGAGCCAGGTAGAAGTCTCCCTCCTTTGATACCCCTCCGGTCATGCAGACATGGCCATCTCGGGTTGAGATGGTCAACTTCTAGGAGGGCCGTGTTGAAACGGCCAAGGTAGCTCTTCAGCGATTCCCCCTCTCTCTGCTTAACTTCAGAGAGGGAATCAGATCTCCGTCGATGGCAACGACTACTGACGAACTGGCTAATGAGCAAGCAGCTCAGTTCGTCAAAAGAATCAATGGAACCTGGCTTCAAGCCGTTGAACCAGGTTCGGGCGGATCCCCTTAGAGTGGAGGGAAGGCTCGATAGAGGATCGCATCCGACGCTCCATGAAACATCATGATGGACATGAAGTGCTTAGTGGTCATCGGGATCGTGGATCCGTGGTACGGCTCGATGGTGGGGAGCTTAATATGAGGGAGAATCACTTCCTCATGATCCTTTCGGAGAAGGGGATGCCCTGCCCCTCCTTTGGCTGGGACGGAGGGGCTTGTTGACGGCGTCTAACTCCTGACGCCATTCCTGACGCATCTCCTGCATCTGCTGCCTGATCCCTTTATCAGAGTGGTAGGAGGGATCGGGCGATGAGAAGACGATGGTGTTGATCCTGAGGATACCGGGGAGGGAGAGCGAACCCCCTGGATCTGAGTGGGCTCTCCCATCCAGCTCGTTGCAGCGCCGACCCCACCTTTGCGGCCGGCGCCGCATCCGCCCCCCAGGCGGATCGGAAGAAGATTGCAGATGGAGCGGGGGCAGCGGCCTCCTTGCGAGGCTGGGAGGCTGGAACGGCAGGGCCAGGGATTGTCTGGAATCCCTGATCATCTGGGTCAATGCTTGAACCTGCTGGACTAGAGTGGCGAATTGGTCCAGGTTACCGCCGTTGCCGGTGGGGAACAAGTTTCAGCTGGTGGCGGTGGCGGAGGTGCTATATCACTGATTGGATCAGGCCTTTGAGAGAGGCCTGATCTGAGCTCGGAGGTGGCTATCTTCGATTGGCCATTAGAGGATGCTTTTCTGGTTTTTTAGTCTTGTCTCCTGGATTACAAGTTTATGGGACTTGAGGCCCTTCCTCTAGCGCCAATCTGTTGCCGCGGAAATCCGTTCTCGACTCGGGTGCGCTTCTGGCTCTGGGTCCGAACTCCGATCTCGACGTCCGGGGTGGAACTGCAAGACAGTCCGCGCTCGCAAAGGATTTCCTTGGGTTGTCCTCTGCGGGGGACCCTCCGACGCCAAGTCAGTGGAGATTCATAGCAGGCAGATGTGAGGAGAAGACTTTTCACAAAGAATCTTCCTCCAAGCTCTCGATCGAGCTCTAATGGAGTGATTGATTCTAAGCCAATAAATGTGCAAGGGAATTTTTTTTGTGCGTACTGAGAGGTTGAAGTGTGTGGTATTTATAGAGGATCACCTGATTCCCTGGGCGCGTCATGGGGGCCGAAAGTTGTTATGATTTGAACGGATTCGAATCGAGTTTGTTAGAGATCAGTAGGATCTGTATCTTGTCAGTTAGAGGATCGACGGCCAGGAGAGCTGGCTGATGCCTTGGGATTCCATGATTGCGTAGGCTCTAGGCCACTCCTGGGTATGATTCTCTGTTTGGAATCTTAGTCCGTTTCAGCAAATAGGGACTTTCCCGTGCCGGATTCCGCAGAGGTATTTTGAATGCCGTGGCTAGCCTGGATGAGGAATAGCTTGATTTTCCGAAGTGTAAAATGGATCGGTTCGAATGACCGAGAAATAAGGATGGCCCGGCTCGGACTACCGAAGTATAAGGATAGCTCGGGTTATCGAGGAATAAGGATGGCTCGACTCAGATGGCCGAAGCATAAGGATAGCTCGGGTTACCGATAAATAAGGATAGCTCGGGTTGTCAAGGTGACCCGACTTCATCAAAGCTGATTTGACCTTGTTGCTAGAATGTCACGCCAGCTGGCCAGCTGGCAAGCAGGTTGTTTGGATTTAGCGTGACCTTATCGCTGATATGAGCGATCAATAATACAATGACGATATTATTCCTCATCACATATAAACCATATGAATGAAAAGATTTGTATAAAAATTGAAAGTATTGATGCGCAAAAAGAAAGGAAGCAAGGTTATTATATAATTAAGAGCATGGGAATAGTAGAGTTCACATTGTTCTTAAGAGTGTGAGAGAGAGTGATTGTAAACTTGGATCCAGCCCGTTGACTAGTTGAATCGGTTCGGTAAATTTTTAGATCCAGGCCCATTGGATTATTTTAAATTTTTTAAAAAATTATGCACCATGTGTGGTGTAGAAATATGTGCACGGTAATTGATTGCGCATGCAATGAAAAAAATAATGCATGCTTAATTATATGCATATGATTAATTATTATGCATGATGCATATGTTTTGCATCGCTAGTAATCGTGAATGATAATGTAGATTACCTACAAGATAGATTATCACTGGATGGATTGCCAGTAATGTTGATTAATGTATTACTATGTTTGGTATACATAAGTAATGTTACAGTAATATTGATTACCAGTCATAAAATATCAAATTCCTAAAATACCCCTAAATCAAATTCATATACTAAATCAAATCTATTAAAAATTTTCAAAATACCTCAAAATATCCCTAAATCAAAGTATTTATATATAAGTAAAAAATACTAGATTTAATTATTTTTTAAGATTAAAATATATTTTTAATCTTTAAATATTTATTAAATTTTTTAATTCTTAAACTTTCTATTATCATAATTTATTTATTATATTTTAATATTTTAGTATATAAAATTAATTAAAATTAATAGAATAATTGATATATTATGATAATATGAATGGAACGATTAGTTGATAGCAAAAAGTAAGTTATTTTTTTAAATTTTTAAAAGTAATATAATTAGACGTTATCAATTTTAAATTACTACATTGTCAAGAAGACGTTACTAAGAACACTATTTTTTTAAAAAATAGTAATTAAATTTTTTTATTTTTTAAAAAAATTAATTTTAAAAAATAATAATTTAAAATTAATTAATTAATTTAATTTAATAAAAAATAGTAATAAAAAAAATTAAATTTATTAATTTCTTAAAAAAATTAATTAAATATTAAAAATTGAATTAATATATTTAATTTATTTAAAATATATTTTTAAATATAAAAAATAAAATTATTTTTTTAATTTATATAAAAATAAATTTATTTATATATTTAATTAATTAATTTATTTTATTTATTTTTCAATTAAATTAATATATTAAATATATAAATAAATAAATTTATATACATAAATTTTTAATAAATAAATGAATTAATTTTAAAAATAAAACAAATATATTAAATATATACATATATATATTTAATTAATTTAAAATATATAAACATAATTTATTTTAAAAGTATATATATTTTAAATATATTTAATTTATTTTTTTAAAAAATTAATTTTTAAAAAATAAATAAATAATTAATTTTATTTTTAAAATTAAATAAATTAATTAAGTTAATTAAACAAATTAATTTTAAAAAATAATTATTTTATTATTTATATTTTTAAAAATAATTTTTAATTAATTTAATTTTATTTTTAAATATTAAATTAATTAAAATTAAGTAATTTTTTATTTTTAGTTAATTTAATTTTTAGTTTTTAATTAATTTAATTAATTTTTTTAATTTTTTAAATAAATTTTAATTTATTTTTTTATAAATTTTAAAAAATATTTAATTTTTAATTTTTTTAATTAGATATTTCTTATAACTATATATTTTTTTGTTTTTATTTTTTTTAATTTTTTTTATTCAGTATTTTTCTTTCCTATACGAGAAAAGAGAAAGAGTTATGAGAAAAGAGAAAAAACAAGAAAATAATTTTGTTTGAAGAAAAAAAAAAATTTATTTTTATAAAAAAATAAAAATAATTTTATTTAAAAAAATTATTAAACTACAACATATCCGATATTATGAAATCTATGAGGTAATTTGGATTACCTTTCTATAAGATAATCTAATTATCTTATAAAAAATAATTTAGATTACCATTGTTTAAAATACGTATAGTTATCTGATAGATCCTTTTAAATTACCGATAATATCGATAGCTTATCTGCCACCAAACGCCCCTAATATCGAGGTCCAAACCAGCTCTAATATTTTGAGGTTTGCGCGCATTAAAGAGAAGAATATCTTAAGCAAAGGAAAGGGGTTCCACTTCAAGTCCAATGGTTAGATCTGGGCGGGATAATTAAAAGAAAGTCGGTCGCTCCCAATTCATCTCATCTCGCCTCCGATCGTGCGAAACCCTCCACCCCGACCCTTCGCTCTCGGTGGTGCGCCGGCGCCGGCGGACACTAGTGGACATCGGAGAACGAGCACAGGTTCTTCTCGTTCTTCCTATTTTTCCTCTTTTCTCACCTCCCTCTTCGTCGACGCCGAGCTCTGTATTTAGAGTTTGCTGCCAGCCGTTTTTTTTTTCTTGTTTAATTTGCTGCTGGGATGATCTTCTGTATGTTGATAAGCTGGTGCTTGATGATCTGTTTTATTAATAGATGGATGCTTGGATGCTTTCTTTTGTTGCGATCGTCGTCGTCGTTTGGTTGCTAATCATTCCTGTCACAAGATGTGTTGTTACGTTTAGCAAGTATTAAATTGGGGATTCGCTCTATTAGAATATGCACTCTGATAAATTTGAATGTATAATCTTTTAATTATCTTTTTAATGATCTTTTTTTTCGGAAGTTTAATGATTTATCTTTATTTTAACAATTTTTATATATTTATATCTTTAAAAAACAAGAACTTCATATGTGGTATGGGGTGATCTACCAGCTGCATATTTCTGCGCTTTTTAAAGCATTTTATAATACTTTTAGTTGTAGTTGTAGGAGGAAAATTATAATGACATGGATAGCAAGTAGAAAGAATTATGAAAGCTGTTGATTCGGATTTCTACCACTAGTGCCATTGATAAGAATATGATTCGGCATTAATTTTGGACCTTGAGTCTTTTAATAAAATGTCTATTTAGCCAATTTACAATAGAAAACATGGCAGTGGGGTAAATTGTAGAGGGTCTAGAGGTTCTCAATTCATGAGTTTTTTTGTTAAGTTGGATGAGGCCAGGATAGGTCAGGTGATTGTATATTTGACCCAATTTAGCCTTAGTTAACACACTACTTAGGGTGGGTCAGAGTTGGGTAGAAAAACATATGATCCAGAACTGAACTTATTTTTTCAAATAGGCCGCCTTTCTGACACAAAGCTGACCATGTGTCTAAGAAATAGATTGAGACTAGGTTGACTAGATTGGGACATGGTCACATCATGGACTGACTCAACCAATTTGAGGCTCTATGGACAGAAAAGAAGTATAAGGCTAAGTGCAACCTTTGACTAGAAAAATATCATTGTATGGTGCTAACCATGCCTCTAATGAAGTTGGTGCTTAAGATTTAAGCCCCACTTTTGGACCTTATATAAATCAAGAATGGTTTATACTTAAAGGTGAGTTTGCTAATGGCATCCTTTGTGGCCATAGTGATACAAACCCCAGATTTAATCACCATGATACATATCTGACTATTGAATTGAACCCCAGTCTGGAATATGCTTTTCAGACTCAATTTTTCATATTCATTTGCTTGCATGGCCATGTATAGATAATAAAAAAATGACAGAGAGATGTACTTCATCTTCATTGGAGCTGTCTTTTTTGCTGTCAATGTCTTGGCTCAATGTAAACAAGCTTTTTCATGCTATGCTGTAGGCTAGCGATAATGAGACTAGCCTAGCCACTGGAAATCACTAACCAACCAGGGTGTTGTGGGGAGAAATGGCTGAATCTATTGCAAGTATTGAATTCAGTGCCCATTTTGTGTTCTTAAAAGGACTTTGTTAGCTTATTGCTAAGAGATTGTTGGCAGCCCTGAATGGCTTATTTCTGGTGTTGTTGTCCAGATCTAAAGAAACTTAAACCGAAAGGATTCAGTTGCTGATCTTTTCTTAAAATCTTCACCCATTGGATCTGCGTCAGCCAATGGGTAAAATTTTTTGGCTTCCAATCCCCCACTGACGTATGGTAAATGCAAACATGAGCAATACACTGAAATTTGTCATGTCCTCATTCCCGGGAACTCAGCTTGTATCGCCAAAAAGTTAGAACTTTATTGTGCATTCTACTCTATAGGGAGATTCCTTGCACTGGCTAATTTTCATGAAGATTTCCTGCTATTTATGATTGGATGAAACAAAAACCTTTTCATGGTAGCTTTCATGCCCTTTATCTTCCAGTTGTGGTGTAATCAATTCATCAGTAGTTTATTATCTATCAAAGTCAAGCCATCCCTTAAGTTTTCCTTGGTGAAGATTTTTCACCCATTTGTCTGAGGTCAATGGAAGAAGCTCTCAAGGCTGTTTGCTGAGTTGAGGGAGATCCTGCATTATCATCGACAAGGTAATATGCAACTTCAAACTTTGCTCAATAATTTACATATGCTACTTGTTACTCCTGTGGAACCCAAACATGCATTGCTATGGAGGAAGTGCGGATGGGTTTTTGAGAACTTGGGGTGAATGCTCAAAAAGGATTGTAAACTTATAAGGATGAGTGCACCTTTAGCTGTCACCCTGCACCTATTTCATGGCTTTGAGGCACTTGCAGCAAGAATACCTAAGTTGGCTTGCTTAAAAGCCACAGTAGTCTCTGATGTTGCAATATGAGTTTCCTTGCACTGCCAAGTCCTCTGAGAGATTTTGTTTGGTGCTCTCACCTCAAATTTGAATTAAGTTCAATTTCAGAAACCTTTTTGAAAAACAAAGAAATCAAAGAAAGAAGGAAGGAGAAAGGAGAGAAGAATATCAAGAGTGAGGAAGATGTTTAACATTGATAGCAAGTATCAGATTGTTGCAAGATCACCTAGGAATGATATTGTGATGCATGAAAGGACCCTGAAAATGGTTAACTTAAAGTTCTGAGTTTAAAATTTTAGTTATTTGACTACCAAAATCTGAGAACAGGGCACCTAGGAACTACAAATGCGATCCAGGTTTTGGTTGATGAGGGAGGATGGTGGGAACAGGATTCTGAAAGATTTGGTAATTGTAAAAGCAGATACAACAGATAACAATCCTGAGCTGACATCCTTATTTTAATGGCTGATTGAAGGATATCATGGAAGCAATTGTATTGATTATGTTGGAAATAACAATCTTGAAGTTTCTAGAAAACTAGAGGTCATATCAGACATTGGTGTATGGTCAGGTAGTCAAAAAATGCAATTCCTAGATATACATCATGGAGCAAAGCTAGATGAATTGTGATTTGAAGGTTTCCCTCAACTGGGTGCTCAGCCTTGATAGTTTCTTCTGTTGGTGCCACCTGACAGATGAGATGAAGTCTTCTTTTTGCAGCTTGAACAAAAGGAATTGCTTGATTTTGGTGGAAAAATACCAATAGACCAACTATGTCACCATCTAGAGTTGGAACATATGTAGATACCCCATAAAAGGTGAACTCTATCCTCTGTTATAAATGGGGTTTTCTTTTCAATTTAGCAGTCTCATCCTAAGTAGTTTGAGATTAAGGCTTTGTTATTATTGTAGTATAGAGCAACCTCACAGTAGCATACATGATCAAATTCTATAGTCTATTGTCATGTTGTGAGTTATCATTAGAATGAGTACATGATTGTTTCAATATACTACCAAGACCTAAATCTCTAGATTTTTTCGGGGTTAGTAGCTAGCAGACTCCACATGATAGCCAACAAAAAATGCAGGTCATGTGTTAAATGGGGAAATATTCTTCTAATTGTTCATCTAAAGCTAGAGATTGTTCAAAGATATGAATAGCCTATGTAGCATAGTCAATACACTTTCATGCACAAAACAGGTCATGCACAAGTCCCAAACATCAGCTGATATCTAACGCTTCACTTGCAAAGGATTCAACCACTCTCCGCATAATCCCTTCCTCCAATAAGGCGTATCTCATAGTCCATGCCATCCTTGAGTTAAAGGTCTAAAAGGTTGTCGATATTGAACTGAAGGGGGGGGGGGGGGAGTGATGGAAGTGTGTTAACAAAAAGGTACACCAGTGTGCCATCCTTCACCTTCTTTTCACTTCTAGAAAGACAAAGAAGCTTGTGATTAGCTGCCAGAGAAGGTCAGGTTTATACTATGGTGATTGACTTTGGAATTTGTGTCAACATGGTATGGAAAAGTGCCGCCAACAAACTCAAGCTGAAGACTCAAGCCATAGTTGAGTATATACATTGTTGTGCAGCTCAACATTGCCAACACGGAATTCCAAAAATAGTTATGCCTTGTTGCCTTATTGATTGGAGGCCTGATCGAGTTCAAATGCTCTCCAATTTGGATTGACCTGGAGAGGTTCGATGCAATTGCTAGCCATTTGTGTATTGCAGAATTTCTAGTGCTTGAACAAAGCATGACATGCCTGTCCCTCTTTCCAATAACCAACCTGTAGAGCATGGATCGCTGGTGATTGCACTGGATCTCTCTATTCATAGGAGAGAATTTAGATTCCTCATGTGATGTTCTGATCAAAGTTTGTTGCACGGTTCTAGGTTATCCTTCACTAATCTTACAGTGTAGCACCTTGGCCATAAGAACACTTGTTCCTTCAGCATGGCAATTTGATGATTTTCATGGCAAAGGAGTTTCAACAAGCAAAATTAAAGTGGGTTCTTGCAAAAAAATGATTTTCATGGCAAAGGGGTTTCAACAAGCAAAATTAAAGTGGGTTCTTGCAATGTGCCCTTTCGTAACATTTCAGCTCAAGTGGAGATGACTAACAGAGCGAGGAAAAATTGATGCAGCAACAATGAAGGTCACTTGTTGCCCATTGAAGGATACAATGAATGCAAGAATCAACCTCAAATATTTTCTAATCACCAACGCAAGTAATAGATGGCTATAGACGTGATCAATTATGGAACAGATCACAACAATCCCTATGTTAGACAGTGCAAAATCAGTGGCTAATTCAGAGATCTTTTGGAGGTCCTTAGAGTGGTGTCTTAGGATTTTTTTTTTTTAAGCCTTCAATGAGGGCCTTAATTTTGTAGGCACTAGACCTTCTTTTATTCTCTAATTTGTTGCATTGGGAGAAAAATCAATATATAGGCCGCTAACTGTTCGAAGTGTCTGTGGCCTGAGCTTTAACGCTAAAATATTAGATATAATTTCAAGTCCCAATAGGGTTCCAACTAGTGTTCTATTAAGAGATGAGCACCCAAAAAGGGTGATGTATGTGAATTATTTTGAAGAAGAAAGAGTCTACGATTGAGGCTAGCTGTTTCCTTATCTCTACTTTTGTGTCCTTGCTCTTTCTTAACAACTTTTTCTTTATCTATTCTAATATTTTCTCCTAAATATTGTCCTTACTGCTAGTATTCTGAACCCAGTGACTGAACCGACTAACTTAGTGGCTGAGTCAAGGTTCGGCAATTTAGTTGTTGGTCAACCATAGATTGACCACAATCTAGTACTCTAGCTCTCTAAATTTATGTTTGTTCAATCAACCCTTCCACTACATAAATAAAGAGTCTCATTTGCACATATCATACTCTCCTTCCTCTCCTTAACCTTCCCAATCTTAAACCTTCATCCACGAACCAGCTAGTTCTTTGCATTTTGGCTTCAAATCTGCTAAAAGTGTTCCCATCTCTCTTTATCCTCACACAGTCAATGCATCTTGCCCAGAGATCTAGCCAAGGATGTCCTCTCTATTGCCTTTATCACTTAGATCTAATCTCCAAACCTCTGGATAGAAGGAATTCAGATGGTAACAGTGATCTTCTAGGTCCACAAAGGGAGCCATTTTGATTGTCTCACACCCTCACCAGCAAGAGCAAGCCAACTTTCTTTCACTTGGTGATGGGGTTTAAAGCCCTAGCTGTGCCCCTTTGGCCTCTGTGTCCTTGGGAAGTAGGAGGTAGAGGCCAGAAAAGAGGTGAAACTTGATGAAAGTAGAAAGAGGACATACAAGGGGGTCAAGAGCTTTCCAGTTTTATTGTGCTTGTTACCCATTTTTAATCAAACTATTGAAGCAGACCAGTTCAATTGTGGGAGCAGTTGAATCATCTTAGTTAATTGAGGAAAATGCCTTATGTTGGGGCTGAGAGCACCTCAATTTAGTGAACTAATCTATGGCTTTAAGATTATCCTAAATGGATGGCTTAGATTTTATAAGAGCTTTATCATTAATTTTACTATATCTGATATTGTTATAGGAGAACAAAGATAATTGAGTGAAAGAAACTTGTCTCATAACTATCATAAAAACACTTTGACTCCTTTTTTTATCCCTCCTTTCTAACAACTCCCACCCCCCCTCTCTTTTTTGGCTTAGATCTCCTATTCATATGAATACCAATGATTCAAGTTTGGTAGGCCAAGGGTCGTCTCGGCCTTTCTATCTCATCCCATGCCATCTTAAGGAGATTTCAGGATCAGTCTCATTTGTCCTGTCCCATCCTGTTTTTAGTCCTAATATATTTATACTATAATTTTAAATAGATCCAATATATCATAAAAATATAACTTTTGAAGTCCAAATATGTTTAAAAATCAAATAAAATACTAAAGCTTCGCAAATAATTTTTTAAGAAAAAATTTAGGTAAGTACCAAAATGTCTGATTGGTTGGGGATCAAGACAGACAGGATATGTGGTGCATCTCATTCCGTAGAAAAATTGGGATGTTTGTATCTAACAAGATTTAAAACCTTTGTAAATACACTGATGACAATATTTTCTTAATTTTCTATGTATGCACACCAAGTGATACATGATTATGATTAGTTTATAAGGACACTAATTTTACCTGAATCATTCCTTTTTTTTTTTTTTGGGGGGGGGGGGGGGGGGGGGGGGGCGGGATTATATCTATATTACATTCTTATTTGATTTTTTTAGGGCATCTTGCACTGATTAAGAGTGTAATTTCAGCGTATTTGATGTTGGTTCTATTTTTAGTTTATTGTGGAACTGTAAATGGAAAGGTCCAGTTCAAATGATGTATCGTCTGCAAAAGCAGTGTTGCTGGGAGCTTTAGCATCTGGTGTTAATGTATGTAAAAGTTCTAAACCCTCATCAACCATGTCTATTTAAATACATTCATTTCAAACCATTGTTTGCAGTTTTAGTTCCTTTTATGCTTATCTGTGTATTTATACATTCTCTGTTGATTTCCAGGGTCCCACATGGGTTGTACTCAAAATTGCATTTTTGCTACTTGGAGTCTGTCTTACTACCATGCTTGCCATAGCATTTTCATCAAGTGACCTCATTATTGCTGGCCATGTTCTTTTGCTTGTTATCATAGGTGCAATGCTTTTTATACTCCTGAATGGGTAATTTTCACTCCCTCTTACATGTGAACTAGAATGTGGCATGAACGTGTTATTTTAATTTTAATTAAAAATAAAAATATATTAATAAATAATAACCTTATCTTATGGTGAGCATCCACATTGAGAAAAGAGAAATGTGTGGACAGAATGTGGGATAAGGAGAGGCAGGGCGAGGAAATGCGTAGCATGAAAAAAGCATAGGAAAATGCGGATGGTGAGACACACCTTTTGCATAGGTTGTACATTAAGGAAGTTTGCATATGTAGCAGATTAGATAAGCATCTAAAACCTGCCTTACATTTTAAATTCTTTTGGGTAATCAACCAAGATGATTTTGAGATTACGGATATTTATATTATACCTTGAGTTTTTCAAAGATTTGGGATATTCTACCATACCTAAAAGTTGTGGGAATCAATGCAATATAGCAACAAACCTTTTCAGTAGTATCATTTCAGTTTATATTTGTAATGCTTTATTAAAGTGAAAGATTTGACCAGGAGATTATTGATGATTTTTAAAATGATAAAATAATTAAAACACTTCTTAAAATCATGTTTTGGGAAAATAAAAGAAAACTCCTAAATGAATAAGCAAAACCGGTGTCTAAACCTGCCTTATATTTTATGCTATTTTTGGGTTATCAACCAAAACGATTTTGAGCAATGTTACATATATTCATATGGATACTGGCTTTTTGAAAATTAAAGAAGGGGGATATCCTACCATACCTAAAAGTTGTAAGAAATGAATGGCAGTATATCAGTGGTATCATTTCAGTTTGCATTTATGATGCTTCACTGAAGAGAATTTTGACCAGGAGACTGACAGTGATGTTCAAAATGATAAAATAATCAAAACACTTTTCTTAGCCTCATATTTTGAGAAAATAAGAGGAATCCTAAGTGATTTAAACAAACTTGTCTAAAACCTGTCTTACATTTTAAATTCTGTTGCATTATTATCCAAGATGGTTTTGAGCAATGCTACAAATATTCACAGGGACACCCTTTTGTTTAAAAAAACAAAAAATTGGGATGTTGGGATATTCTACCATGCCTAAAAGCTGTGAGAACCCGAAATGCAGTATAGCAACAGACATTTTGAGTAGTATCATTTCAGGCATTTGGATTCTTTGTTGACGAGAAAATTTGACCAGGAGAGTGGTCGTGGTCTTTAAAATGATAGAATAATGAGAAAATAAAAGAGAACTCCTAACCTTGTGAGGATAGGGGCTAAGATTAATAACAAGATGAACTAACTGGTGCCTTTGATATTCTGTTCTATTTACATACATGCACACATACATAATTCTTCAGTAGTCACAACAATGCACTTTATATTAAAACTATTCACATGCATAATTATTTTTTGTAATGTCATTCTTTTATGTTCCAATGGCGCCCAACCTTCCTCATTGCTCTCCCTTAAGGCAAAGGCTCCATCACTTTTTGCACCTTTCATTGATTGCAGCAAAGGGTATAGTTGGGTTAACAGACTTCCTTTTTAAGGGGGAAATTGCTATTCTTTAATCAAGTGCTAGCTTTCTTTCATATAAATGATAATAGAAAAAAGAATTTGAAGGTAAATTAAATAATCATTATAATTGGTGCCTTTGATAGCAATATAGATGCATAAAAATGGTTCAGGTCTGCATATATCATATTGTGGTTACTAAGGCAAGCGTGGAAGAAGTATTAACTCTGTTCTTTGTATTATATATGCCAGAATGCAAAATTTACTGTTAAATTGTGATAATATGTAAGATAATTTTATGCATTGATCCCGGAAATTTAAGATAATTATAATGATCTATCTATTGTATATCATCTTATGTTTTGTGTTTTCCAGACATTGTGCATGTTAGTCATTATTTTTAATGAATGGGTAAGATTTACCAATCCATCTACTTCAGGTATCATCATCTAACTAGAGCTTGCAGAATTTGTGACCATACAGTGCACGTACAAAAAATTATTGAGGTTATGATTAGATATTTTATCTTTATCATGCGGAATGATCAGAGAGAACATGGTGTTGCAGTTCATGACTATTTGTGATGCTTCTAGATTCTTACATATTTCTCTCCCTTTAATTTAACTCATTCTTTCCTTTAAATTAAGTAATTTTGCATTTAATAATTTTAACTCAGCTGTACATAATTTTTTGCTCTTTAGCAACTATATCAAAGCATCTGATCTCTCTCTCTCTCTCTCTCTCTCTCTCTCTTGTGGATTCCCATTTTTTTCTGTCTGGCAAATCAATGAATAATCCATGTTTTGTGACAACATTCTGGTATCCTGCATTTACTAAGATCTATATGTTAGATGCATATGACCTTACTTTCTGGTCTTGAAGTGCTATAATTTGTGTTTGCTTTGTAGTTGACATGCAGTCTGCGTTAGGATGTTTGCATTGGTACAAAGTAACAGTAATCTTATATCCATACTTTAATAAACGATCCATCAATAAAGAAAACTTGAGCCATATTGTGGATCACTAGACCTGTTTTAAATTGTGGAAGTTACAAGATATAGAATGATCATGTTAACCATGTCAGATGCCTTATATTTGATCTTTTCCGAAAGCAAGGTGTCTGAACTTCATATTTTTTGCTTGAAGAGATATATCAATCATTGGATTTTACTTGAAACCTTCTTGCACTCACTGCATCTTTGATTATATAACTACAATTTGCATTCTTCACTCTGTTCAGTGATGCTTTACATCCTTTTACTTTCTATCAGAGGGCCAGGTTTTCTGATTCATATTTATGCATACCTTCTGCTAGAAGAATGTAAATCATGTAACTTGCATGCACTGTTTAATTGGAGATTAAAACCTTTTCTATCGTTTGCCAGTTGATCACATGGATAAAATGATTTTGCTTTCAAAACTATCCAATTTCTGAATTGGCTAAAATTTGCACAGTAAACAAAAGTTTTATGATGTTTTGTTACCTTTAATGATCTTTCTTTTTGGCAGCTTTCTTGCACAGACTGGTCTTGTATCAGTTGAACAACAGATGCAGGAGATGGGTATTCTAAACAAGGAAGGGCTTGAGAAAGACAAAAGAAACTAACAGAGTAGGGCATCATTATTGAAAAGAAGACATCATGCTATTTTTTGACACTTAGAAAAACAGATACCTACGATTGATTAGTACTGTCCAAGAGAGCCTCAAGCATAGGTATGGACAGCTTTTTTTACATTATTGTGAAAATAAAGAAATTCTAAGACTCTTACTTCCTTCAATCACCCTTGGCTTCCTTCTCCTTGGGTTTGCTCTTTTTAGTCTTCATGAAGCAGAAGCATGAGCAGCAAGGGCACTGAAACAAGAACTTCATTGCTTTTTCACAACTTCTCAGACCTAGCAATCACAGATATGTATTCCCACTGAGGAGCAGCCTCTTTCCCCTACTACCTTCCTCTTTAAAACTGCATACAGGGATTGCTTTCATGTCACTTTAATAAAAGAGGATGATGCCCAGGGTCCAGCTCTAGGGAGGTATCGCCATAATTAAAAGACATATTCTTCTATTCTTCAACAAGTGGGTCTTGTTGGCCACTTGGAAAAGTATGCCCATCATTATTATTATAATTATTATATCTTTTTTAAGTAGGATTTCTTGATGACAAGCAACGAGGGAGAAATTTGATGCACCTTTTATGTATATTAATATTTTAGCCTAAAAGTGGCTATTAATTCCTCTATGTTTAAGGTTTTAGACTTCTTTTTTTTGCCCTAATAGAAAACTAAAGGCAGCTTTATGATTTGATATGACATGTTTGAAACAAGTGACTGCTCTCATGGTTGGTATCAAGAAGGGACATAACGGTTAGCGAACTGATTAGAATTTCATTTCAAAGGTGACATCAACAGCAATGGTTCTCCAGAGTTCCAATGATAATTTTTAAGAAGTTGAAGCCACTGTTTTTCCGTGGATGCTAACCAAAGGGAGAAATGAGTCCGTTTGCCACAATGGTTACCCCCATAACCATGTTAAGACACCGAGATTGACTCTCTTTCAAATGAAAGGATTGATGTTGATGAGACAATTATTTTAATCTGACTTTGTTTCTTCCGACTGTTAACATGGATGGATTGCAACAAGGTGAGGCTTGTAGGAGGAGATTAAAAAGACCATGAGGTGGGCTGGTAGGAGGAGATTAAAAAAACTATGAGGTGAAACGGGACTGGTGGGATGGGTCAAGATGGGCCTTCTTGTGTTGGAGTGATCATGTGACTTGATCACTAATGTCTTGCATAAAGCTCTCATAGGACGTGACAACCACTAGTTCTTGTTCAACCTAAACAAGGGTAAAGGTGAGCAATCCATGCACATGGGTGGCTTTTGATGTGTACTCATTTGGTGCTATCCTAGATT
Organism: Calamus simplicifolius; assembly: GCA_900491605.1. NCBI lineage: Eukaryota > Viridiplantae > Streptophyta > Magnoliopsida > Arecales > Arecaceae > Calamus > Calamus simplicifolius. The sequence goes on from UESW01004412.1 coordinate 329,274, forward strand.
CCTTGGTTCCCTAGTGCCAGGGCTAGAAATTGGTGTATAATTGCATTTCTGTAGATTGAGTTCTATCTATTTACTATGACTCTGGGAATTGATCAATGCTCTCAATATGTTGCTTTCTTGTAAGCATTTTGAGAGGAAGGGGTAGGATAAAGGGTGGAAGAATGTACTTTTACCACCAAACTATTCTTGTTTTGCTGAAAATCCTGGTCAAAGGGAACAGTTTTTCCCCAGAGTTGCACAGTAGTGCCTCACCTTCTTTTCCAAAGATGCTACCTTTTTCCTAAGCGGGACCTTTGAATATCCTAGGCCCCTCTAGCAAAAGGAGAAGAGTACAAAATTCTAGGCTTAGCAATTCATTCTCTTTTAAATCCCTATCTATGATTCAAGAGTATATTTTACAAATTAAATAAGGTTCTTGTCTTAGCTTTTACCATTGGATACTTCCATCTTATGTTTCATTGATGCAAACTACTAAAAATCAGTATGCAGCTTTTTTAAATTTAATAAACGTATGTTTTTTGGTTATTAAGAAATTGGGCATCTTATCATTAGAAGCACGTTTTACTTTGGCACTGCACATCCGAAAATTTTCGGCAAGTTCACATGGTGTAGCTGATTAGGCTCCGTTGGTGATAGGCTAACGAAGGTTTCCACTGTCTTTGACAAGAGCCAAGTCCGGTGAGATTATGTCCCGAGTTCTCCTCGGCCCCGGTCCTAGCCTCGGCCTTGAAGTACTCCGAGATCCCCTCGGCCTTAACGCCTAGGGACCCCACGTGGCCTAGCATACGCTTACAACTGTTACGTGGCCCCCCAATCTCCTGCGAACATGCGCGGTCATACCGGTTGCAGTGTTTGTCTGACATGATCAAGCCCATCAACCATTCGTAATGCTGCACCTAGTAAAGGAATAGCATAATAGGGTACCTCTGATAACCTCAGAAATGATTGTGGCCTGTCTCCCATTAGCCTTGTCATCTGTCCTCTGCCAACTATGGTGTCTTCGACCCAGCAATTTTAGAAGGGGTAAGAGGGACCTCCGAGCAGGTATATAAAAGCTTCTCGCTCATGGCGAGAGGGGATCTGAACTCAAGTTCTCTAGCTAATTCCTTTAGCTCTTTCTTTACTATTCCTAAGTTGCTTACTTGGGCGTCGGAAGGTCCCTACCACTGCAATCGGTCCCCGAAGACTTTCTTGCAGGAACCCTATCGAGGAGGAGCTCTCCATTACCGACTTTCGAGGAACGTGATTTGGTGGTAACAGATTGGCGTCCTAGGTAGGGGGGATTAGGAGAGAAGCGAAATACCTGCGGAAGCTAGTAGCATACCTCTATCTCCCTACTGAGTAAAGATGGTGGTAACATGTGCTCAAGAGATCTTCACTAGTTGCACTGGGGTGCACAACCGAGAACCTGAGCAGTGGGAGACCAGTCTCCCTGCTCCCTAGGCCAGCCTCTCGGCTCCTCCTTCGCACCACCCCACGATGACGAATTTGCCCTTGCCCTGCAAGTTCAATCGTTTGTGGTGGTGGTTTACCAGCTACAACAGCAACCTGCGGCCGCATAGCAGCACCCAATGCCACCTTCGCTAGGCAGAGGCACACTAGCCTAGCCATAATCGACTCGCGGGAGATCTTCCCAGTGGGAGGCTCACCGCCGCCGCACCTCTTCCCGGCATCATCGCCGGAAGGCCTCTAAGAGGCTTCGGTCCCCTCCCACCACTCTAACGACTCTTACCAATGGCAGCCCGGAAGGGAGTCCGAGCGGGCGCATCACCATCGGCACCGCCTCTCCTCATCCTTAGGATCTTCACGGGAGGGGTCCTTTGATGGTCGGATCGCTGTTGGACCGAGCGACGGCTGGAGGAGTACAACCACGGCTGGAGGAGCTTAGCCGCAAAATCACCAATCAGTTGGAGGTGGACTATGATAGCCGTCCTTCGCTGTCTCGCCGCATTATGGAGGAACCGATATCGGCTCGGTTCCGCCTCCCACAGATGGACCCATACGATGGCACCACGGATCCCCTGGACCATCTGGAAAAGCTACAAGGTCTCATGCAAGTCCAAGGAGCGACCGACTCCCTCCTCTGCATTGCCTTCCCAGCCGCCCTTTGGAAGGCCGCACGTGCATGGTATTCCCGGTTGCCACTCCGGAGCATCAACTCCTTCCGCAGCTAGAGAGGGCCTTCCTGGCGCATTTTGATGCGTGCCGGAAGATCCCGTTGATAGCTGATAGTCTATTCTTTGTCCAACAGAAGAGCGGCGAGTCACTGAGAGACTTCGTCGCTTGGTTCAAGGAAGCTGCTTCGAGGTCTACAACCTCGATGACTTTGTGGCCACTTTGGCCTTGAAGTGAGGACTTCATCCTTCCCGCTTCGCCTACTCTCTCGATAAGAAGCCCCCGAGCTCCTACGCCGAGTTGCTGAGCCAAGCGCAGAAGTACATCTGCGCTGACGAGGCAGACTCCTCCTGGAGGAAGGCCGATGGAGGGTCCGGCAAGAAGCAAGCTATCTGGAGCCTGACAAGCCTCGTCCTAGGAGGCTCGAACCACCCCGTCGGTCGGATAATCGACCATGGGCCCTCATCCCGAGAGAGGGGCCCTTCACCCCCTGCTCGTTCCGATATCCCACATTCTGATGAGATCGAGGATGAGTCATATCTTCAACGCTCTGCTCCTTTGAAGCTAGAAGCCCCCGCAACAAGAACCTCTACTGTCGCTTCCATCGAGATCACGACCACGATACAAAAGTCTGCTGTCAGCTGAAGAAGGCAACTGAGGACCTCATCCAGCGGGGGTACCTCAGCAAGTTTGTCCAGAGGGGGAACCCGACAGCGCCAGGCCCATCTGTGCCTCCGCCTATCCAGATCGGCATCGACAATGCCCCAATTGAGAAGATAGTGGCCATGATTTCTTGGCGGCCGGGCGGTGCGGCCAAGAGGCCGCTGGGGATAAGGGAGTAGATACTGTAATCCCTTTCTCAAAAGGGGACCCAGAGGGGGTGGATAATCCAAATGATGACAGCATCGTCGTATCTATGACGATCGCAAGCACCCTGTAAAAAGAATTATGGTTGATAGTGGGAGCTCAGTAGATGTCCTTAGTTATGATGTCTTTCTTCGAATGAGCTTGTCTACTGATTCCCTTTGGCCCGTGACCATGCCCCTGATGGGCTTTACTGGGAACTCTGTGATGGTGGAAGGGGAGATCACCCTCCCAGTCACGGTCGGGACATTGCCATGCCAGAGCACAGTCCTCATCTTGTTTTTGGTCGTTCGAGTCCCCTAGCCTACAATGCTATCCTAGACGGACGGCCCGACCTAAATCCTTGGATGCCATCATCTCCACCAAGCAACTACTGGTCGGGTTCCCTGCCGATGCGGGGATCGGAAAGATGCGCAGAGAGAGGAGCCCAGTGGCGCTTTGCTACCATACGACCCCTAGTCCGTAGGCCATGGTCGCTCCCCCAGTGCCGAGTCGCTGGACCAGGGAGGCCAAAAGGAGGGGAGAGCCTGCCAAGCACCTATTGGCATTTCCACTGGGGGAGGATATGGCGAGGATGGTCCAGGTCGGGGCACTTCTCCCCGAGGAGGCAAGAGATCGACTCCTCGCTTTCCTTCGGACCAACTCAGATGTCTTCGCCTGATCGGCGTTCGACATACCGAGTATACCACCAGAGGTGATAACTCACAAACTCAGCATCAACCTGCAGTGTCGGGCAATCTGACAGAAGAGGAGTTTTGCCCCTGAGCGGCAAAAAGCCATTGATGAGGATGTCAGCAAGCTGATTGCCGTTGGCCATATTTGGAAGGTGCATTATCCAGACTGGCTGGCGAATGTAGTGATGGTCCGCAAGGCCAATGGGAGCTGGAGGATGTACGTAGACTTCATCAACCTCAATAAGGCATGCCTCAAAGATAGCTTTTCATTGCCTAGGATCGACCAGTTGGTGGACGCCACATCAGGCGACGAGACCCTTAGTTTCATGGATGCCTTCTTGGGCTATAACTAGATTAAGATAGACCCGCGGATGAGGAGGCCACTTCTTTTGTGACCGAGAAGGACGTTTACTGCTACAACGTAATGCCCTTCGGACTAAAGAATGCAAGGCCCACATACCAAAGGTTGATGAACAAGGTCTTCGAGGACCAGATCGGACGCAACATGGAGGTATACGTGGACAATATGCTGACCAAAAGTGTTTGAGCCACGACCATGTTGCCAACCTAGCGGAGACCTTCGGTAATCTCCGCCGATATCAGATAAGGTTGAACCCCCGCAAGTGTGCTTTCGGGGTCACGGGGGTAAGTTCCTGGGTTTCCTAGTGACCTATCGAGGAATCAAGGCAAACTCAGATAAGATCCATGCCATCCTCGACATAAGATCTCCGGCCAACAAGAAGGAGGTGCAGCGCCTGACCGAAGGGTGGCGGCCTTGAGTCGGTTCCTATCGAGGTTGGCCGAGCGGTGCTTGCCTTTCTTCAGGGCGTTGCGGAAGATGAACGACTTCGAGTGGATGGAGGAGTGCCAAAAGCTTTCGAAGGGCTGAAGAGTTCCTATCGACCCTGCCATTGCTATCGAAGCCGCGGAGGGAGAAGACCTTTTTCTGTACCTTGGCACCTCCCAAGAGGCAGTCAGTTCGGTCCTTATTCGCGTGAACACCGACGGGGTGCAGAGACCAATCTACTACACCAGTAAAGTGCTTCACGATGCGGAGACCAGGTATTCCCAGACCGAGAAGATTATTTTCGCATTGATAGTCTCAGCTCAACATCTCATGCCCTACTTCCAAGCTCACCTAATCGTGGTGCTAACGGATCGGCCGTTGAAGGCGATCTTGTCTCGTCCGACACCTCCGATCGATTGGCGAAGTGGGTAGTCAAGCTGGGGGAGTTTGACCTGTCATTTCGACCAAGGTCGGTCATGAAGTCCCAAGTCTTGGAAAACTTTCTGGTTGAGTGCACTTGGGCCGAGGAGCAGCCGAAAGAGCTCGTGTGGCGCCATTGGCCACCTCTTCCGAGGCACGGAGCAGGAATGGATCCTCCATGTAGACGGTGCATCGAACTCCTAAGGAAGTGGAGTGGTTTCATACTCGCGAGTCCGAGGGGACGTGGTGGAGTACACCCTTTGTTTCCTCTTCCCCGCTACCAACAACCAAGCCGAGTACGAAGCCTTGCTGGCGGGATGAGACTTGCTCGGGAGCTCAAGGCAGAGTACCTCAGAGCCTTCACTGACTCCCAACTCATCTCCAGGCAGATCGCTGGGAGTACGAAGCCTATAACGCTATCATGTTCCGTTATATGAGTAAGGTCCGATCACAAGCCTCACTTTTACTTACTTCAGTGTCAGCTATATCCCCAGGGGCGAGAATGCCATAGCCGATGCACTATCCCGTCTATCTCGGTCGACGAAGCCCTGGAGAGGACATATGTGGAGCACTTGGAGGTCCAGAACATCAAGGCCATGGGGGAGGTCTTGCCGATTGACCATGACCCCACGTGGACGGAGGCTTATGTCTGGTACATCACCGACGACACTCTCCTCGAAGACCCTGCGGAGGCCAAATTACTCAAGCGGCGAGCTCCCAAGTTCCTGATGCTAGACGGGAGGCTATACCGAAGGTCTTTCTCCTATCCACTTCTTAAGTGTGTCGGCCCTGCAGATGCAACTACGTCTGCGAGATCCACGAGGGTATCTACAGGAATCACCTGGGGTAGAGCATTGGCGTACAAGGCTTTGCGTCAAGGATACTACTGGCCCACGATGAGGAAGGATGCCGTCGAGCTGGTTCGGAAGTGCGACAGCTATCAATGACACGCCGACATCCAGCGACAACCGACCTCCCAACTGAGCTCTTTGTCGGTCCCATGGCCCTTCACCCAATGGGGAATGGACATCCTGGGGCCATTCCCCCGGCTTTCGGCCAGCGAAGATTTCTACTCGTTGCCATCGATCACTTCACCAAGTGGGTGAGGCCGAGGCACGGGCAAAGATCACTGAGAGCAAGGTAAGGTCTTTCTTCTGGCAGTCCGTTATCTGCGGTTCAGGTTATCCCATACCCTCATTACCGACAATGGCCAGCAATTCGACAATGCTCCTTTCAGGGAATTCTGCGTCGAGCTAGGCATCCACCAACGGTTTACCTCGGTCGGCCATCTACAAACAAATGGAGCGGCCGAGGTGACAAACCGCACCATCCTTCAGAGGCTCAGAACACGGTTGGACGACTTCAAGGAAAGATGGGTGGAAGAGCTTCCCAATGTGCTATGGGCCATCACACGATGCCCCACACTCCCACAGGGGAGACCCCCTTTTGTCTTGTGTTTAGCTCGAGGTCGTCATCCCAGTGGAGATTGGCATCCTGAGTCCTCGGATGGAGTCAATGAGGAGGACAACCCGAACCGGCTGCAAGCGACCTTGACCTCATCGAGAAGTACGTGATAGGGCACGATTCAGAATGGCAGCTTATCGCTAGAGAGCCGCCAAGTATTACAATGCTCGTGTCTGCTCCAAGGCATTCCTCTTGGGGGACTTGGTCCTCAGACTAGCCGAGGTCTTAAAACCGACAGAAGGAGGTAAACTGTCTTCCAACTGGGAGGGACCCTACCGGATCATGGAGACTCTACATCGCGGAGTGTACCAAATCGAAGGACTCGATGGAACTTCGCTTCCCCGCACCTGAAATTCGGACAACCTCCATTGATACTATCAATGATGTATGCAACCAACTAATCTTAGGTTTGAGTACTTCATCCTTTTAGCTTAATGAAATAAAGATAACCTTGAATATCTCATCTCCCTTCGATTAACAAAGATGTGTTCAAGTATCTCATCCTTTCAACCAAAGCTCGGTCGGCATTTGAAGCCCGAGGCCAGCTAGGCACCAAAGCCCGACCCAATCGGCACTTGAAGCCCGAGGCCAGCTTCGGCACCAAAGCCCGACCTCGGTCGGCACTTGAAGCCCGAGGCCAGCTCGGCACCAAAGCCCGACCCCGGTCGGCACAAAGCTTGAGGCCAGCTCGGCACTAAAGCCCGATCCCGTCGGCACTTAAAGTCCGAGGCCAGCTCGGCACCAAAGCCTGACCCTGGTTGGCACTTAATGTTCGAGACCAGCTCGACACCAAGGACCGAGCTAGATCGGTACCAAGACTTAAAGTCAACTTGGCCCGAGAGGCCGACACCTGCACCGAAACTAAGCCCAGCCCTTGGCCAGCCCCAACGCTCGCCTTGAAGTCTACTTCTGTCATAGGCCGAGCTGTTGCTGAGTTCACTCAACTCACGAGGAGCAATACTCTAGCAAAGCTAAGTACCCAGAAAAGACCCAAAAATCGACACTTAAACAAAATTTCTTACTTTTCATTACTGGTCAAAAGGTTCACAAAATGCCGACTCGAGTCGGACTTCGGTACAAAAAAAGGAGAGAAGAGTACAAGATATTTAGGCCTCGGTCGGCATTGACCCATCGTCAGCTGGTCCTGGTGATGCGGCCGACACTTCCGGTGCCTCGTTCGGTTCGATGTTGTCAAGGCCTGTGAGGTTGAGGACTCGGTCGACCTTCTCCTTGACGTCCTGGAAGCCAAGGTGGTAGGCACCGGGGGAAGCCTCGCCAACTTGTCCTCGAAGGCCGCTGTCCTTCGGAAGTCATCCACTGCGTGGGCTGCGGCCCTCTCCGACGGCGGTGGACTTCCCTTTGGCAGTCGCAGCCATCTCCTCGGCAGCGATGGCCCTCTCTTCTGTCGCTTGTGCTGCTGCCTCCCTCTCGGCCGCCCTGGCATCAGCCAGCCGGACGGACTCCTCTGCGCCGGTGGCCTGCAGCTCGGCTGCTCTCACCTCAAAGGTGTAAGAGTCGATGCGCAGGTCCCAGACGTTGATTGTCACCTTGGCGGCCTCTAGCAGCTCATCGGTTGCTCGGGCGCGCTCAAGCTTGGCCGCTGCCCGGCGCTTGGCCTCCTCGAGTTCCTCGGCTCGCTCGGCGTGGGCCACTTCCAGTGCCTTCTCGCACGGGCCAGTTCATCGGCCAGCTCTCGCCGAGTTTGGCGGAGCACCGTCTCGCTCTAGACGAGGACATCCCTCATGGCGGCTATGGAGTTTACCATCTACACCGGAAAGCTGTCGTCAGTGTGAAACCAAGTGAAGGAATTTGTAAGAAGAAAAGGAAAGAGATACTAGCCCACAGTTGGGCCACAAAGACGTCGTGGAAGAAGGAAGAGGCTCCATGTCGGTGGAGCTCCCCTTGGAACTCGGGCAAGCAGAACCAAGCCATCAGCCGCTCGGCCAGGCGCCTTGGTTCATGAGGGAGGGCCGGAAGGAACAGCCCCGGCCCCACCTCCCTCGGTGGTCCCAGCAGGGTCCTGCATCGGATGTCGACGGCCCCGCTGCCATCGAGCACTCCTCTTACCTACTCCCCCACAGGCGAACCTCCCTCCGAGGTCGGTTCGGCTCTCGAGCATGTCAGCTCCGTGCCTAGGAGGATCAGCTCCGCGGGCAGGGGAGTCACCTCAGTCCTTCGCTCCTCAGGGGTGTGTCGGTAGTGAGGTCGACGACCGGGACGGTCTTGCGATCCTCCTGGGGCCGGTGGGGTAGAGGAGCCAGGGTCGAGGATTGAGTCGGGGACCGGGATCAGGCCGCTTCCTCGACCCCTCGACATTGTCGATGGCCTTCCTCTTATTGGCCGCCGCCCTCCTCACAATGTATCAGGTAGCCTCATGTCTGCACATGTCAGAGATCGATTACAAAAAAGGGGGAATGGGCCTTCACCACCGCTCAGGATGGCGCCTGCCAGCCGCGGATTCTCCTCCGACAAGAGCTCATGGCAGCGAGAAATTTCGGTGGTCAGCAGTTGGCGGAAACCTCCTCATCCCTCGGGACCACCATCTGATTTTTGTTCGGACCCATGTCTGGGTCCTCCCAGCTCGGTAGGGATGGCAACGGCCGAGGATGGTTTGGGGCGGTCTATACCGGTCCCCATCCCCGTTAGAAAAAATATTTCCGTTCTTCGTCCCGTTAAGCCATTATAATTAATAGGACATGGATGGAATACTTGGTCAGGTAACGGGTATCCGGTTTAGATAAGATGGAGACTAATCAAGATGATGATATTATATATATAAGAGATTCTTCGACAGAACGAAAAGTAAGAAAGAAACAACTAACAAGGAAAAAAAATCAGAAAATGAAGATTTTAATACAACAATTGTACAAAAAAAATACATTCAAATTTTTAAGATGAGTATATTAGAAAAAGAAAAAGGTATTGGAAGGCGTCAATGGGACAACGATTGGCAAATGGAGCTAAGTTCTCGTGAACCCCTCGTCTTGGTTCAGAACTTCAGATCAGTTGCGTGAAAGAAGGAAGAGCAAGAGACGGCTATGTGAAATGAGGAAGAGCAAGAGTCAAGATTATATATATTTTTTTTTATTTTTTATTTTTATTTTTAATATATATATATATATATATATATATATAATTTAAATATATTATATTAAAGTTAACGGGGATGGGGATGGGTAAATGGGGATGGGGCGGAGAATACCGTCCCGGACCGTTTACCCGTTTAGCCGTTAATGAAAATTTTCGTTATCCGTTAAGCCATTTAGATCGAGGATTCCTGATCCATTAAAAATGGTACCGCCGGATAAATGTTCAAACGAAGAAAATTGCTATCCCTACAGCTCGGCCTCACCTTGAGGTTTGCGAAGAAGAATTGGGTCTTCCACCCTTTAACAGATGAAGGAAGGTCGAGTCTAAGGGCTCGGCCGGGCCTGGGTGGAACATCCACTAGCCCGACTGTTGGCAGAGGTGTAGAACGCATGGAAGAGGAAGACCCTGGCTTCCATACCTTGGAGGTGGCATAGCACCGGGAATGCACAGATGGTCCGAATGGAATTGGGACCAACTGCGCGGGCACTAGGGCGTATCTATTAAGAAGGTTGGTTATGAATGGATGGAGAGGCAGCCGAAGGCCTGCCTTAAGGAATGCCTCATACATGGCAACTCTCTCGGGTTGGAAGGAGGTCACCCTGTCGTCGGGGCTAGGGATGAATAGCTGGACACTGGCCAGGATTATATATTGAGCCCTAAGGTTTGCTAGATCTTGGTCGGTTATGGTGGAAGTAGACCCTTCGGGGATTCCCCTCTAACCTTGGGTGCGGGACTAGCGGCGACTGGACGACCCCTGATGGGGCCTCGTCCGGCAACCTGCCGCTGTGACAGAGGAATCCGATCCTTGAAAGAATCAGAGGAGGACCAGAGAGAGAGAGGGTCGAAAGAAGGTCGCAGTTGCGAGGAGGAGATGTGGTCATCGGAAGGTGGGGGGAGGACCACGAGTTGGAAGAGAAAGTCATGGAAAGGAAGCAAAGAAAGTTAGGAGGATTGACCTGAAAAAAAAGGACAGCAAGGCCGGAGAAGGCAAAGGAAAGCTCAGTGAGACTCAGGCTTAGAGGGGAAGAAAGACTTCGGAAGCGCGAGGAGCTAGGCTCAAGGCAACTCCCCTTTTACCCTCCTTTTTTCGAATTGTCCCATCCGACTTGACCTGCCATGCGCATGCCTTCCACTGGAGGAGTCACTTTGGAAACCGCCCGATGCGCAAAACACGAAACCCGCGGCCAATGGCAAGACATTGGTGACATTGGCTTAATGAAGGTGATCATCTTTTTGCAGAGTCTAAAGGGTTTCCCTCATTTCGAGGAGGATCCTCCTCAGGTTTGGCGATGGGGGCGAGCAAGGCAATGGCATTACGATACCCCGCACCTCCAGCATTAATGAGCTGTCGCCTTCGGGGCCACGTGTACCACTCAGCAATCGATCGTGCATCGAGTCAGCCTCTGGGTGATATTGCACCCCTTTTGCCGAGCGGGGAGTACACCCGCATCATCTAAGGGGTGGAGGGGCATCTGGTGTGGCTGATCAGGCTCCGTTGGTGATAGGCTAACGGGAGGTTCCCGCTGTCTTTGATAAGAGCCAGGCTCGGTGAGACTATGTCCCAAGTTCTTCTCGGCCTCGGCCCTGGCCCCGACCTTGGCCTTGGCCTCGGAGTACTCCCAAGTTCTCCTTGGCCTTGGCGCTTAGGGACCCCACGTGGCCTAGCAGACGCTTACAACTGCCACGTGGCCCACCAATCTCCTGCGACCCTGCGAGGCCACTACCGGTTGTAGTGCTGCATGACATGACCAGGCCCACCAACCGTCCGTGATGCCGCACCTGGCTGAGGGATGGCATATCAGGGTACCTTTGACAACCTTAGAAATAGTTGTGGCATGTCCCCTACTAGCCCTACCATTTGTCCTCTACCAATGATAGCGTCTCCGACCCAGTAACCTTCTAGAAGAGGTAAGAGGAACCCCCGAGCAGGTATATAAAAATTCCTCGCTCATGGCAGAAGGGGGAACTGAATCCAAGTTCTCTAGCTAATTCCTTTAGATCTTTCTTTACTGTTTTCAAGTATTTACTTGGGCATCGGAGGGTCCCCATCGGTCTCCGGAACTTCTTGTAGGAACTCCGTCGAAAAGGAGGCTCTCTATTACCCGACGTTCAAAAACGTGACTTGACGGCAATACCACACATCCTTTTTACCACTTGATATCTAGTATCTTATCAAGCCTAATATCAAACCCAAGTAATTTTAGTCCTCGGCATATCTCGACTAGAATGCTTGGTCCCATCTCTAGCATCCATTAAAACAGATTATCAGAGAGAATAGGTTAGGATGTGAGTATATGACATATATGAGCATGATGCAGTTATACTTAAGATAATCTTTGTTTAAATTTGGTCAGATATAAATTGAGCTTTGAGCTATTGAATGTTATCAACCATCATCGAAATAATTTCATACAAAAAATTCATATGATTGGGAGAAACTTGGCTCATGCATTAAATGATAAAAAAATGTTTTTTCATCTTATTTAGGTTGTCTAATTTATATCATTCTATGTATTGCTTTCATTTAACCTTTTTTTATTTGAGAAAACCAAGCAATCTATTTTTTTTTTTTGAATGACTCATAATGGTCACCAAGAGTATGTTTTTTTTATCACATGAAAGATGCATACACTCTTCTGAATATCGGGTGGGTCCTTGACATTTTGGTGGATCAAATTTCTAGGGCCTCCTTGGAAAGGATGGACCAAAGGAGAAAGAAAGGAGAGCAGGAGGTCGCACGGTTGCCGCACTTGCCCGGTCCCCATAGGATCATTTTTTCCATACTGTCGGCTCTCTTGTCCTTCTCTCCTGTTCCTTCTTGTGGCCAGCAGTGACGAGCAACTATCAAATATTTAGATGCTTGAATAAATGCACCTAATCTAACATGCACATCTCATGACCGAATGCTTATTTAGATGAATATTTTCACCAATTTGTCGAGTGTATATCAATCAACCTTCTAGAACCAACAGCTACATCTTATATGCATTAGAGTGGCATTTTCATCAATTACTAGTGAAATTAGACATGGTGTCAGAAACATTAAACAAAATGCATGAATGATATAGTTCTCTAGAGAACAGAGACATCATAGAACTGTGAAAAACACCTCCAAATTGTTGCTGAAGACTAATTTACATACTTGAATCAATTTCACTGTCTAGATAACAAATCTAGAGGCCATAATGATTCGAACAAAGAAACTGTCAGAGGATTTATAGGAAATAGACAACAACTCAACAAACTCTTGGTGCATTTGGGATGTAAGGGAGCGAAGTAGGATGGTTTTGTTGATGTCTCTCCATTAAGTATTTAGGGGGCGTTTGGTAGGAGTAATCTATTCAGATTACCGGTAATTTAAAAGGATCCCATCGGATAACCATGTTTGGTATGTTTTTTGATTGGCAATCTATCTTGTAATCTGGATTACCACTCCACATTACCTCATAGTGAGGTGCCGGCTATGTAATCTAATAGTTTTTTTTGACAAAATTAGCTCTGCCACTTTTGTAAAAAAAATTATCATTTCCTCCAAACAATTAAATTAATTAAAAAATTAATTAAAAATTTAATTAATTTAAAAATTAATTTTTTATTTTTAATTTAATTTTAAAAATTAATTTTTAATTTTTAATTTAATTTTAAAAAATAATTTTTTATTTTTTAAATTAATAAAATAATTTTTAAATTTTTTTAAATATTAAATTAATTAATTATTAATTAAATTTGAATTTTAAAAATAAATTTTTATTTTTATATTTAAATTAATTTTTAATTTTTAAATTAATTTAAATTTATTTTTTTAAAATATTAAATTAAATTAATTAAAAATTAAATTAA
>UESW01004412.1:345931-473215 GCA_900491605.1 Calamus simplicifolius
TTCTTCTTATTCCTTGAGATGGATCACCTATAATCAATTCCTTGGGATGACTAGCATATCTCCAGTCTCTTGGAAGATCTATATCATTATGATCAATATTGACATCATCGTCCTTATGTGAATCATCATCTTTAGCTTCTTGCTCATGATCTGAAGATACTTCAATATTAAGTTTTTCAAGATCTTTTTCAATTATGTTTGTATCTTCCTCATCATCAAGCTTTTCAGAACTAGATGCTAAAGACTCATCGAAAACTATATGAATGGATTCTTCAACTACTAAGGTTTTCTTGTTAAATACTCTATAAGCTTTACTAGTTGTTGAATATCCTAAAAAATTCCTTCATCAGATTTAGCATCAAATTTTCCTAAATTGTTTTTACCATTATTATGAATAAAACATTTACATCCAAATGCATGAAAGTATTTTATATTGGGTTTTCTTTCATTCCATAATTCATAAGGTGTTTTCTTTAAGATTGGTCTTATTAGGGCTCGATTTAAGATGTAGCATGCTGTGTTAATAGCTTCCGCCCAAAAGTACTTTGGTAGGTTACTTTCGCATAGCATGGTACGGGCCATGTCTTCTAGAGTCCTATTTTTCCTTTCAACTACACCATTTTGCTGTGGAGTCCTAGGGGCTGAAAAATTATGATTAATACCATTTTCAGTGCAAAACTTTCAAATAAGTGATTTTCAAATTCAGTTCCATGATCACTTCTTAGAGATACTATGGTAGTGTTTTTCTCATTTGTGACTTTCTTGAAGAATTTCAGGAATATCGAGAAAGTCTCATCTTTGTGAGCTAAAAACATTACCCAAGTATATCTAGAATAATCATCTACAATCACTAGACCATATTTCTTTCCTCCTAGACTTGTGGTTCTAGTTGGTCCAAAAAGGTCCATGTGAAGTAGCTCTAATGCCCTAGAAGTTGAAACAACATTTTTAGATTTGAAAGAACTTCTAGTTTGTTTTCCAAATTGACATGCATCACATATTTTGTTGTTTTCAAAATCTAGTTTAGGTAAGCCTTTAACTAAATCCATTTTAATTAATTTTGAAATAAGGTGTGTGCTTGCATGACCTAATCTACGATGCCACAACCAACCAATTCATTTATGTTAGCATTGTCAGCAATTAAGCAATGATCACTTAGATAATTTGTCTAAGTCAACCAAGTAACATTGCCATGTCTATAACCAGTAAAACAATGCTATCATCAATGGAATTAGTTACAGTGCATAGAAGATTTAAATGAAACATTAAAGTTTTTATCACATAATTGGCTTATACTAATTAAGATTATGCTTTAAACCATCAACATAAAGTACATTATCAATAAATGTAGATGGAGTTATGCGAACTTTACCAAGGCCCATAATTTGACCTTTACCATTATCGCCAAACGTAACAACTCCACCTTTCTTTTCTTCCAGGGTGATGAATTCATCTTTGTCACCCGTCATATGTCTTGAGCAGCCACTATCAAGGTACCACTTTTTCTTTGATCTTTTGGCTACAAGACATTCCTGCAACATAATTTAAACTTTATGTTTAGGTACCCAAGCTTTCTTGGGTCCTTCATGGTTAGTAGCATAAAAATTGTTCCTTTCGGAACCCAAATTTTCTTTGCTTTACATTTAATTTTTTATTACTTTTTTTGCATTCAAAAGATTTATGTCCTTTTTGATTACATTTAAACAGTAATATTACTTTTTTAGCTTTTACAAAAATTTTTAAATTTTTGTTTTATGTGTTATACCCTAAACCTGCTTTGTCAAAAAGCTTTTTGACTATCTAAAATCATAAGTTTTTGAGCTTAGAGTAAATTTCTCAACAATGTCTTTATATTTTAACATCTTTCTTTAAAATCATTTTCATTAGAGATTGATTCTTTTTCTTTTTAAATTTTCTTTTTCAGATTTCAAATCTTTCTCATTATTAAGATTTAATCTTTTTCTTTAATTAAATTTAAATTTCATTTTTCAAAGATTTATGTTTCTTTTTCAAAATTTGAAATCAATCATAATTCATTGAAAGCTTCAAACATTTCATCAAAAGTAAATTCATCATGGGTTTTCGGAACTTACCTCGTTGTCGTCGTCCGCCATGAAGCAAATTTGCAACTTCTTTTGTTCTTCTTCGAAGAAGATTCATCACTGTCAGTCCAGTTGCCATGTATGCTTTCTTCTTCTTGTAGGCCTTTCTTCAAAAGGACAATCATATCTAAATGCCCTGGCTTTTTACACTCATAACATACTAAGGGCTCTTTCTCTTTTCCTTGTCCTTTTTCTTTTTCTTTTTCTCCTTCCATTTTGATCCAAATTTCTTCTTGTGGAAGGGCCTTTCTTCTCATAAACTTCTTGAATTTTTTGCAAGAGAGCTGTCTCATCATCATCATCATTATCACTGCTGCTCTTCCTTTCTGCAGCCTTGAGGGCATGGTCTTTTTCTTTCTTGACTTTCCTCATGCTGCTTCATGTCAGCTCATGGGTCATTAGGATCCTAGAAGCTCCTCTAAAGGTAAAGTGTTGAGGTCCTTTGGCTTCTTGGATGGCTGTCACTTTTGCTTCCCAAGTCCTTGGTAGTGACCTAAGAATTTTGCGAACAAGTCAGAGTTAGTATAATTTACCAAGACTTTTAAACCATTCACAATATCAGTGAATCTAGTGAACATGCATGTGATGGTTTCAGTTTGTTCCATGTAAATAATTCATATTTATGAACCAAAATATTTATCTTTGATTCTTTTACTTGGTTTGTTCCTTCATGTGTTATTTCCAACCTATCCCAAATTTCTTTTGCGGAATTACATGTTGAGATTCGGTTGAATTCATTAGAGTCTAAGGAACAATATAAAATTAATGGCTTTAGCATTTAAGTGCCATTCTCCTATCATTATCATTCCAATCCCTTTCGGGCTTAGGAACAATAGTGCCATCAATAAGTGTGTGGGTGTACTAGGTCCATTATTATTACTCCCCACAATTCATAGTCAGAAGCTTGAATGAATATTCTCATTCTAGCTTTCCAATATGAATAGTTGGTTCCATTAAATAAAGGAGGTCTATTCGTAGAATGACCTTCAGCAAAACATGAACCACTTTGTGTTGCCATAAGGATCTTTAGCCCTTGATCGTGAGATCAAATTCTAAATGAGCACTTGCTCTGATACCAATTGTTGGCCCAGATGGCAACCCAAGAGGGGGGTGAATTGGGTTCTTTAAAAAATTAGCCTTTTTAAAAAATTTGCTTGAGATTAATGAAGGCAAATGCAAGGTAACTATAAAGCAAAATAAGAGATAGAGAAGAGACAATGAACACGGCAAACACAAAAGATTTTATAGTGGTTCGGTGTATCCAACACCTACGTCCACTCCCAAGATTCACTTGGGTCCACACTATAATCCCTAGATTACAGCGAGTTGTTTTACAAGCTCACAACTCAAACTTGTTGTTTTCCGGGATCACAACGAACCCAGCTGGTTTTCGGGCTCACCAGCACAAAACCCTAAACCAAGCTTAACCAAGCTTGAACCGAGGTAAAACTACCTCCTCTAGTTCAATCCCCCAGATTGAACTAGGCACAAACAAAAAGATAGTATTTTGAAATACAAAGCTCCTCAATGAGCAAATATACAAATTAAGAATAAAAGGTTTAGAAAAGCCTGATTTGTAGATAGGTTGGCTTTTGAGCTTTTCTTCTTTTCTTCTTCTCTCCTTGCTGGATTGAATCAAGCCTCAGCTCCGATTCTTCACAGTTGAAGCAGTTGAGAAGTTGAAAAGCAAAAAAATCTCCTTTCTCCAAGTTGGGAAATCCTCCAAGACTTTGATTTGAACGCTTTGGATTCCTCTTGAGCTTTTTGGAGTGGAGTGGATTTGAGCTAGAAGGTTTTCTCTTAAGATTCAAGCTCAAGATTTCTCGGATTTTCTATCTCAATTTTCTCTATTTTTCTTTTTTTTTTTTTCAAAGACTTCCCTTTTTATAGATTTCTTTACACCATTTTTGGAAGAAAACTATCCGTTGGAGTGTACCTTGTATCAAAATATATCCGTTAGAAATGAGGTAAAATAGAAATATTACCGTTAGAGCTGATCTGGCATTTTAAAATTTGTCCTAGACAGGTTGGAGTCGGCTCCAACTTTTCAAGTGTCGGCTCCAAGTCGTTTATCCAAAAATAGAAAGTTCTGAGTTCATCGAGGAGTCGGCTCCGAAAAAGTTAGGTGTCGGCTCCAAAAGACTGTGTGTGTTGGCTCCAAGATGCTAAAAAAAATAAGCGTTCTGTCCCCGCATCGGAGTCGGCTCCAGACACTGTAAGTGTTGACTTCGAAACTCTAGGTGTCGGCTCCGAAACTCTAGGTGTCGGCTCTGGACCGTATCAAAAATCAGAAGAATATTTGACTGGCCATGGGGTCGGCTCCAGGATTCATAGGTGTCAACTCCAGGTCCTGAAACTTTGAAACTTATGATTTGCAATTGATTCAAAACACGTTTCTTAATACCTTTATATCGATCAAATATTTTTAACTCTTGAAACACTTGTCAAATCTATTAGTAATCAAGTAAATATACTCAATTCCTTTATTAATCATCAAAATTAATAATTGGGTCAACAAAGAGCATGCTTAATCTTTCAGGGATATTCTCTTCTTGATTCTATAAACATCAATAAGATTTCTGGATGTTTTTTCTTTTTTTTTGTGAAATCACTCCGACCAAAAGTTATCTGTAAGTTTTTCTTTATTTAATATTGGGAGAAAGTAAAGCAATTGTTGTTCCTGATAAGTTTTGATAAGTTTCTGCTTGTCTATAATTCATAGAGAGTAGATGAAATCAATTTAGAAGGTACATAATTAAGTATATATGCAGCCGTCCATAATACATCTTCCCAAAAGAGATTGACAAATTTTCTTATGCCATCATTAACCTAACAATTTCAAGAAGAGTCTTATTCCTTCTTTCAGCGACACTATTTTGTTGTGGCATTTCCGAATAGTTAACTGCCTTAATATACCCTTTTCAGAAAAAAGAAAGAGAATGCACCCTTTTATAAAAATGAAACCACTTAAGAGAAACAACCCTCTCTGCAGTTACGAAAATTACAACTCCTTTTTCCATGTCATTATCATCTTGGGCATATTGAACATTTATTTTTAACATCTCTCACTTGCACATGATGATAATTTCATTCATAACATATCTCTCATTTAGATTTCTAAATGTAATTCATACTAGGGAAATGGGTCGTGTGATCAGCAAGTTTAGTTGAGCTATAATATTATGTAATGGTTATGAGTACATAGTAGCTCCTAACCATCAGAAAGAGAATGAATCATAGCTTGCACTTACTATTCATCAGTAAGCTCAAGACCAGCTAACTAATCATGTTAGACATCTCTCTTAGATGTTGCTTGATTGTTTGATTTGGACATTTTTTGTATGTGTCAAATTTTATAGTCAGCTGCCTAAGCTTGGTCACATTGACTCCACCAAATTTATCCCTAAGGGTAACCCAGACCTCACAAGCAGTAGAATACTGCTCATATTCACATACGAGGCCATCTGCCATTGAACTTATCAATATTTTCTTAGCTACGGAATCTTTTTTCTTCCAAGCTTTATATGCTTCCTGATTCCTTCTTTGCTGAACTGTAGTACCCTTACCAGGATCAACCATAGTATGGTTGATGCCTTCCAAAACCTTTTGTTCCTCAAGTACATATTGTATTTTGAAGTGCCAGACATGGTAATTATCACCATTCAGCTTATCACCTTTATTTAGATCAGCTATAATATTCTTTGATGCCATGATCTAAATAAAAATGAAACACATAGTTCATTTATCAAATATACAATACTATTATTTATCAAGTCTAAGCCAAATCTAATAATAACTTAGCAAATTACATGGAATCAAAAGGTTGCTATGCTTCCAATCATTATCCATTGTTCAATGCCTTATTATTCATTTAGTTTACTTGAATAAAATAATGCATAATTATAATTCGGAGAGAATTAAAAAAAAATACACGACTATAATTTACAAAGAATTAAAAATATATATATAAGCAACTCCCACTTAAATATATAAATATCATAATAAAAGAATATAACTATTGAGTTTTATGCTCTGAGTATTATTACATGATCTTTTTCGATTACATAATTAGACATCTAATAAAAATATAAAACATAATTAAATGTCTAATAAACAACATAAGCCAAAAGAATTAGGCATATAATTATAAAGACAATACATATATTCATAAATCCATAGGCACCATCAAGAGAAACAAACTTTGATGTTCTTCCAAAAGTTGTCTAATTCTTCCAAAAGTTGTCTGATATTCTTGATGCCATTTTCTAAGTAAAACATTAACCACATGACAATAATCCAAGGAAGACTGACACTCTAGATGACCCATCCAAAAGTCATACACAAAATTTGTGTTGGAAGTGATATATAGAGTACATAGACTCTATATTCTGATATAGTCTTATAACCACATTCTTCTAGCTCAATAATTATATGATTAAGCTTAACAATATGATCAATCATATCACTTTTACTTTTAGGATGATACTCAAAGGTCTCCATTGCTTTCCTTAATTACTTTTGCCTTATTTCTCGTTTGATCAATGTGAGTATTTGTCTTGCCATCTATAATCATAATAAAATCATTTAATAAAATTATCGTGAATAAAAAGCATAAATAGAAGAAGCCAAATAAAAATGATAAATTATTAGATATGTGTTCCAATAGCAGCACCTAAGACCTTAAATTAGAAGATCATGAAAACACCCATCTTCTTTTTATTGGGCCTAGCCCGATTTGGGACCCAAAAGATTGGCCCAAAGGGCTTGCTGGGTTGGGCCGAACTTGAGCCCAGCCCCTCCCATTTCCTTCTCTCTTTCTCCCTTGGTTCACCCAAACCAGGGGGGAAGGGTAGTGGCCGGTGGCCTAGGGCCATCGCCGGCCCCTCCCGAGGCTCGCCTGGCCACCGACGGCCGGCCCAGTGCCGACCGCCACCACTAGCCTCTTCCTTCTTTTCCCTTTTTTTTCTTCTTCTTTTTTCCCTTTCACCTGTTTCTCCTCTATTCTTCTCATGCCACGATAGCATAGCCAGACAGGGAAGGCCGGTTGGACCCTATTGGATGCCTCCCCAGCGCTGGTGGGGGCCGCCGCCCATGGCCCGGGTCCGGTAAGGCGACGAGCACACCGCCAAGCCTAAACAGATGCGCGAGCCAAACTGGATCCTATTGTAGAGGAGGGTCATCCATTGGCCCTATTTCTCCCCCCCTCCTACTGCTTCGAGTGGCTGGGCTTCCACGATCGGCGCCGTCGAGGCATCCGACATGGTCACAGGAGGAGCAGCCGAATGCTGCCCCTCTTAATCTCCCTCTCTATCTCTCTCTCTTATTCTTTCTCATTGGGATAGATGAGGTGGGAGGGGGCTTGCCGGAGAGGAGGGGAAGTATATCAGAAAGATCTCCATGAGACTGGAGTTTATTATCGATAATTTATCCGAAGTGATTGAACTAATTATTAATAAATAAATAAAATGTAACTATCTAAGCATATAAGATAGTAAAGAAACCAATTCTATGGCTCTGATACCAATGTTAAATCAAAACTTATTGGGATCAATAATTGCTTTACTTCTTTCGATATTAAATAAAGAAAAACTTACGGATAACTTCTGGTCGAAGTGATTCACAGAAGAAAAAGAAAAAAAATACCTTTTTAAGTCACAATGCAAGTCCCTCTAGAAATTTTATTGATGTTGATAGAATCAAGAAGAGAATATCTCGTATTCTCTTCATACCAAGAAAAAAGAAAGAGAAGACACCCTTTTATAAAAAACGAAACAATGTAAAAGAAACTACCCTCTCTGCGGTTACAAAAACTGCAACTTCTTTTTTCACATCATTGTCATCTTAGGCGTATTGAACATTTATTTTTAACATTTGGGCAAAAACATTTATTTTAACATGATAATTTAACATCCACTCCCCTTCCCCTTGGTTCTAATGAGCCAGGGGAGAGAGAGAAGGAAATGGAAGGGGTTGGGCTCAGGTTCGGCCCGCCTAATAAGCCCTTTGGGCTGATTTTTTGGGCTCCAAATCGGGCCAGACCCAATAAAAGGAAGATGGGCATTCTCATGATCTTCTAATAAATGTTCAATATGCCCAAGATGATAATGACATGGAAAAAGGAGTTGCAGTTTTTATAACTGCAGAGAGGGTTGTTTCTTTACGTGGTTTCTTTTTTTATAAAAGAGCACCTTCTCTTTCTTTTTTCTTGGTACGAAGAGAATACGAGATCTTCTCTTCTTGATTCTATCAACATTAATAAGATTTTTGGAGGGACTTGCGCTGTGGCTTAAAATGGTATTTTTTTCTTTTTCTTTTATGAAATCACTCCAACCAGAAGTTATCTGTAAGTTTTTCTTTATTTAATATTAAATAAAGTAAAGCAATTATTGTTTCTAATAAGTTTTGATTTAACATTGGTATCAAAGCCATAAGATTGCTTTCTTTACTATCTTATATGCTTAGATAGTTACGATTTTATTTTTTTATTAATAATTAGCCCAATCACTTCGGATAAATTATCAATAATAAACTCTAATCTTATGGAGATCTTTCTGATATACTTTTCCTCCTCCCCGACAAGCCCCCTTCCACCTCGGCTACACCAACGAGAAAGAATGAGAGAGAGACAGAGAGGGAGATTGAGAGGGGCAGCATTCGGCTGCTCCTCCCATGACCGTGCTAGTGCCATCGTGGAAGCCCGACCACTCGAGGCGGTCGAGGGGGGGAGAGAAAGAGGGCTGTCGGGTGACCCTCCTCTGCAGCAAGAGCCGGTTTGGCTCACGCATCCGTTCGGGCCCGACGGCGTGCCTGTTTCCTTACCGGGCCCGGGCCATGGGCGGCGGCCCCCACTGGCACCGGGGAGACATCCGATGGGGTCGGCCGGCCTCCCCTGTTCGGCTGTGCCATCACCACAGTGACAGTGGCGGGAAAAGAACAAAGGAGAAACGGGGGAAAGGGGAAAGAAGAAGAAGAAAAAAAAGGAAAAGAGGGAAGAGGTCGGCGACGACGGTCGGCACTAGGCCGATTGCCAATGGCCAGGCGAGCCCTGGGAGGGGCCAACGATGGCCCTAGGCCGACCACTTCCCTTCCCCCTGGTTCGGGTGAGCTAGGTGAGAGAGAGAGAAGAAAATGGGAGGGGCTGGCCTCAGGTTCGGCCCAGCCCTGTAAGCCCTTTGGGCCGATTTTTTGGGACCCAAATCAGGCCAGACCCAATAAAAGAAAGATGGGCATTCTCATGATCTTCTAATTTAAGGTCTTAGGTGCTGCTATTGGAACACATATCCAATAATTTATAATTTTTATTTGGCTTCTTTTATTTATGCTTCTTTCTTCACGATAATTTCATCAAATGATTTTATTATAATTATAGATGGCAAGACAAATACTCAGATCAAATGAGAACTAAGGCAAAGGCAATTAAGAAAAGCAATGGAGACCTTTGAGTATCATCCTGAAAGTGATATGATTGATCATATTGTTTAGCTTAATCGTATAATTATTAAGTTAGAAGAATGTGGTTATAAGACTATATCAGAATATAGAGTCTGTGTACTCTATAGATCACTTCTATCACATTGGGTAAATTTTAGGTATGAATTTTGGATGGGTCATCTGGAGTGTCAGTCTTCCTTAGATTATTGTCACATGGTTGATGTTTTACTTAGAAAATAGCATCAAGAATATCAGACAACTTTTGAAAGAATCTCAAAGTTTGTTTCTCTTGATGGTGCCTATGGATTCATAAAGATATGTGTTATCTTTATAATTATATGCCTAGTTTTTGACTTATGTTGTTTATTAGACATTTAATTATGTTTTATGTTATTTGTTAGGTGTTTAATTATGTAATTGAAAAAGATCATGTAATGATACTTAGAGCATGAAACTATATAGTTATATTCTTTTATTATGATGTTTATTATGTTTGAGTGGGAGTTGCTTAATGTATATTTCTTTAATTCTTTTGAATTATAATCGTGTATTTTTTTTTTCTAATTCTCTCTGAATTGTAATTATGTATTATTTTATTCAAGTAAATAAATGAATAATAAGGCATTGAACAATTGATGATGATTGGAAGCATAGCAATCTTTTGATTCCATGTAATTTGCCAAGTTATTATTAGATTTGGTTTATACTTGATAAATAATAGTATTGTGTATTTGATAAATGAACTATGTATTTCATTTTTATTTAGATCATGGCATCAAAGAATATCATAATGATAAACTAAATGGTGATAATTACCATGTCTGGCACTTCAAAATACAATATGTATTTGAGAAACAAGAGGCTTTGAAAGCCATCAACCATACCATGGTTGATCCTGGTGAGGGTACTACAGTTCGATAGAGAAGGGATCAGGAATATAAAGCTTGGAAGAAGAAAGATTCCGCAACTAAGAGAATAGATAAGTTCAATGACAATGACCTCGTATGTGAATATGAGCACTAACTATGCTCTTAACTTGTCAGTAGAAGTAGGCATCACCAGGTACTAAAAGAAACAGTACCATCATGCAGATTAATATGAAATTATGCAGATGTGACAACTTTCAACCATAAAATCAACTGTTTCTCACTTTGATGCGGAAGATGTAATAATAAGAAATTTCTGGCTCCAGTTTTTCCTTTGCACTTGAATTTTCTTTCTATAGCTCAATGCACTGAGAGGTGAAAAACTTCAATAAGAAAGTTGGTAATCATGACTAAGTATGAGGCATGGATAGAAATATCAGACTCTAGCTAGCTTTAAAAAAATGATCATATTCTCAAGGATTGTGATTGTCATCCAGCATAGCTTTCAGGAATCACAACATTTATGTTTCCATTTAAAAAGACTACTGTAAACTTAACATTGGAGCAAAGCTGGTGGAAATTTAAACCTGCAGCCTTGAAAACTAACCATGATAACCTTCTCTCTATTCATATTTTTATTGGTACTTGTCATCTGGGCCCAAAGCTTCTACTTTAGCAGCCAAAGAATTAAACATGAGAAAATCCCACTATCAAATAACTATGGATGGACTTAAGTTAATGCTTCTGTTAGCACAATTAAGAATGTTCGCTGGAAAAAAGCTGATCTCTTTACAAATGGGACCGAGTTGTAAGGTATAAACTACTTTTGCCGAAAGTTTCTGAGTGCCGTGCTTCCTTGATTATATTTATTGCCTGGCAGCAGTACATGGGAGTTGCAGTCTTAACATCTTCTCATCATATATCCTTACCAATAGTCACCACAGGAACAGAAGCCATTATTGAAATGATGAAACCGATGAGAGTCTCTAACAATAATCTCCCGATCCACAAGCTTGGCAATCAACTTGATTGCTTGGTGGCAGTCCCCACACACCCTTAGGTTCTTGATGACCTGGATTGTTGTTCCAGGAGCTGTGTTAAGGATTGCAAAAGCAACAGCAAGCTTCTCACTATGCACACGCAATACTGTTTCTTTCTCTTCTTGTTCTACATCATGGAGAACAGATCCTGTATCTGGGACATAGCCAGCTTCCTGCATCCTAACAGTTAGCTTTTCCAAATATCCATATATCTCCCTATTCTGAGGATGGTTGTTGTCCCCAACTAAGAATACATGAGTCCCACCCTTTAGCTCTACCAAACTGTACCCTGGTGGTTTTACCAGTCCTCTGTTCTTCATTAAAACCCTCATCTTCTGCACATCATCCCACCTTCCAGCATCTGCATATATATTTGAAAGCAATACATAGTACCCACAGTTCTTTGGATCCAGTTCAAACAATTTCTTCGCAGAAACCTCTCCTAGCTCAACATTTTTATGAATCCTACATGCACTGAGAAGAGCTCCCCAGACCACAAAATCGGGTTTAATTGACATTTCTTTAATCAAACCATAGGCCTCATCAAGACAACCAGCGCGACCAAGGAGATCCACAATGCATCCATAATGCTCCACCCCAGGGTTGATACCAAATTCTTTCTTCATGGCATGAAACCAATGCCGGCCTTCATCAACAAGACCTGCATGACTGCATGCTGCTAAGACAGATACGAAGGTGATATGATTTGGCTTCAATCCAGATCTCCTCATCTCATAGAAAACCTCAAGAGCTTCTTGGCCATGGCCATGCATGCCATAACCTGCAACCATGGCAGACCATGAGAGGATGTTCCTTTCCTTCATGCGGTTGAAGGCTTTCCTTGCCATCTCTACTCTTCCACACTTGCAATACATATCAACTACTGATGTGCCAACATACACATCTTCCTCCAAACCCATCCTAACCACCTGAAAAAAAGCTCCAGTTGCAGAAAAATTAGATTTATGAAAATGCCAGCAAATGTACAAGAGATCCAACAATACTGCATCATAAACTAGCAAAAACAATTTATGAAAATGTTTAGATCTGCTTAAAGAGTAATGGATATTTTATCGTATAAGAAAAAGGCAAATATGACCCAGCAACCACATGAGATCATTAGACCATGTGAGAGATATGCTGAAACTACCATACCAGGAGTTGGTTGTCAAATTCATGTCAGATCCAGGGAAAAAAGAGGGAAATACCAGAGAAAAGTTGGATAAAAACAATGAGGAAGAATTTTGAACTTAATTATCATTTTAAAGGACTTGGCTTTGGACAATGACCAATGTCAAATTAGAATCCATAAAGCCAACCTTCAAAATAGGATGACAGAAATGTGGTTCATAACCCAGATTTAAATAGGATTCTGCTTGTCTTAATTATATTTATTAAAACTATCTCAACATGATATCTTGTGATAAGATTATTATTGAAATCATGATAGATAATTAGAAGGTGCAATCACAGCTATTTGAGACAAATGATCATGGATCAACCAGCTAAGATATCATTTGACAAAAATTTAGACAGCACCAAGAAATGCAAAGGCAAATCACATCATATGTAGGGCTTGATAAAAGATGCCATGCTCATCTCCAGTATGGTGGGAATGTTTTTTGAACCCAGAGATTGAGAGTCTCTTCCAACAAGGGCTGCGAATATTTCAGGTTAGAGCAAGACCTTTCATAACTCAGCAATGCCACATATCATTTAGGCTTTGTTTTTGGACTTTAAGCCAAAGTATAGCTTACTCTTTTTAACTAAATTATTCATCTTATCCCAACTGAAAACAGTGTGAAGCTTGCCTAGCTCCAAACAAATCAGGTAGATGCATTCACGTTGACTTCCATGAGTCTAGATCCAAAGCTTCAAAATTACCTATCTGACTCATTCGCTAATATAGTTTTGCTCCTTTTGACAGGTCAAATTAAGTTCCTCTAATGAATTTGTACTTCCTTGCCATATCTTTTCTTTTCTTATTCATTCATTCAAACTTTTCAACTTCCCACTTATTTCCCCATGTTTTGCTTACAAAGATGGATAGGCCATAGCTTTTAAATAATCATGAACCAAGCATGTGGCCCTTGTGATACCAAAAGTTATCACACTAAAAGATTAAACTAGGGCATTCCAACTTTCATACTA
Source organism: Calamus simplicifolius (assembly GCA_900491605.1). Lineage (NCBI taxonomy): Eukaryota > Viridiplantae > Streptophyta > Magnoliopsida > Arecales > Arecaceae > Calamus > Calamus simplicifolius. Next base: position 359,522 of record UESW01004412.1, read on the forward strand.
ATAGAACAAAAGCAATTCATTCAGTAATATAGACAAGCTCTATACAAAAAGAATGAATAAATTTTCCTTCTATTTTAAAATCGCTCTTTATAATTTTTGCTATGTACTCTCTCTCTCTCTCTCTCTCTCTCTCTCTAATTTTCTCTTTCTCATTATCTCTCCATGTTTGTTTATAAAAATTCACAGTTTTATAACCAAGTTACTTGTGAAGTGAATACGCATCACAGCCACATCAAAATGTATGGAAGCTAAACAACCAAATCTGTTCGATTAGCAAAACATGAACCCAAATTCAGAAGAAGCAAACCGATAAACTGGATAAAACTTTTGGACTAAGAGTCATCAGCATTACCTGATTATGAATGCACTTTCCAATCTGTAGTACCCCTGCATGCGCACAAGCCAATAGCATTGCTGACAGCGTAACTGCATTATACCTAGCACCCCCACCGCTCAACATCTTGCAGTACAACTCCAGTGCCTCTGCTGAAAGCCCATGCTGAGCATACAAAGCAATCATAGAATTCCATGACACCACGTCCCTCTCAGCCATTCCATCAAACACCTTCCGACCTAACCCCAAATCACCACCTTTCGCGTAGGCGTCCATCAAAGTATTCCCCACCCCGACATCCATCTCGAGCCCCACCTTCACTGCAAGCCCATGAACCCCTCCCGTAGCCCTTCTATCCAAAACACGAGAGCAAGCTGAGAGCACCGCCACCGCCGCCACCGAGTCCAAGCTAAAGGCTCCCTCCCATGCCCAGAACTCTCTGAATAGAGACAATGCCTTGCAGGCAGCATCGTTCCAGACGTAGCCGGTGATCATGGCGGTCCAGAGGACGGCATTGCGGTGAGAGGTCTCGTCGAAGGCGCGGCGGGCGTCGGCAGGCTCGCGGCATTTGGAATACATGTCGACGAGGGCGGAGGCGACGAAGAGGTCGGGATGGAGGCCGAGACGGAAGGCGAGGAGGTGTAGTTGGCAGCCGGAGCGAAGGGATGAGAGCGCGGCGGCGGCCTTGAGGGCGCAGGGGAAGGACGAGCGGTCGGGGCGGAGGTGGAGGCGGCGCATGGAGGCGAAGGCAGCGAGGGCCTCGGCGGAGTCGCCAGCGCGGGCGAGGTCGGCGATGGCAGCGTTCCATGAGACGACGGAGGAGGGCTCGACGACGCGAGCGAAGTGAGCGGCGAGGCTGGTCCGAGCGGTCGAGTAGGTGGAGAAAGTTTTGGAGAGCGATAGAGGGGGAATGAGATTGGCGGGTGGAAACCTCATTCCATTTGATTTGGTTTTCGGAGGGTTTCAACCTGGTTTCTTGCTTCGCTCCTCTTTTAATTAACCCAACTTTCACCCGGATCCGGCAACCCATTACAACCATGGTCCAAAGCTGTGGATTTAAATCGAGCCACCGGCAGGATCATGCCGTAAATTTAATCGAGTCACCCGTAGAATCATGCCTTGAACTAGCATCAGCTGTGAAAAGAAATAGCGTCCGAACTAACTGAGCTACTGCTTGAACGGTCTTCCTTTACCTTTTTTTTTAAAAAAATTAAAAAATTAAAAAAAAAAATAACCATGAGTCATCATATTACAGATGTATGTATGGCCATGATTCCAGCTTAGATTACCGATTGGCGCGGGCTAGTGGTGCGTTTAACAATGGGGAACTTTAAAGAGCGGATTGAAGAAAGATTTTTGCTTCAGCCCTCACTCATCATCCATCAGCCCTCCATCTCCCGACGGGCTCCGCCTCCCAATCAACCGTTTTCGCCCGCCCCGGTGGCCCGGCCGCTCGACCATTTTGGTCCCCCCGGCTCTCCGCCTCCCTGCCTACCACCGGCATCTCTCCGTCCTCCCTATGTCCCGGCCCAAAATGCTCTCACCTGCATTGGTCTCCAGTACCGTGCCACGTTTGAATATTTATATTGATGTTTGAAATTTTTAATTTGGGTTCTAGAGACTACAAATAGAGTTTGAATATTTACAACAATTACAGGAAATATATCTCTCAAATTGAAAGATGATATATATATATATAACAAAATAATAATAATAATATAATAATAAGGTCCTAAGATACTATTCTTAAACTAACAATTTAATTACAAATCGATTGTAGGATATGCCGAATTTAAAATCTAAGATCTTAGGTAGTGTTTGATAGCCTAAAAGCTATCCCTGGATAAATGTACGGGATAGCATTTATCCAGGGGATAGCTGAGGGAATAAGCATTTTTTTAAAATTACAAGTTTGTCATCAAGGGATAACATTAGTTGTTCCTGGGTTCCCTAGGGAATAAGTTCAAGGGATAACCCATGGTTAACCATGGTTAACCATGGGTTATCCCCTCTAGTTAAATTTTTTCAGACCTATCCCTTCTAGCTATAGCATTTGGGAATAAGAAGGGATATCCAGGGGATATCCTTCCTTATCCCCCATATCAAACACTACCTTAGAGCCAATCCTGATAAGATCAATTGTAAGTTTTGGTCTGAAGCAAACCCAACCTTGCCCTACTCAAAAGAGAGTTCAAAAGGCTGAAACCAGGAACCACCAGAATCCATTGATATGCAATTAGTTAACTACATTGCTTGTTCTGCTTAACATGATAGACTAAAATCACATATTCATTACTATTTAAAAAAAAAAAAAAGAAATTGCTTGACAAGATAGACTCATGTTGCAATTTCATCCAAAACAAAATATAGACAAGATAAACAATGTAAATTAATAAAATGCGCTTAAAAATTATGTAATGTCCAAATATTAAAAAATGTACACATACAACTCGAAGAACAACTTAGCTTTTGCTGCTGATAATGCAATGAAAATTAAACAGAAATAACTGCTTCAGCTTCCTCACATCCCACTGCTTTTCCTCTTTCTTTCGGGGCATCAAGCACTGCATATTATTCGAACATGGATGCAGCTACCCCAATTCCCATCATCACATCAAATAACAAAACAATGCTCTCAAACAGCAATAAATCTTACACAAACCAAATTAATAGGAACATGGCATGATATGTTAAACTTACAGCCTTTGACCCTATCAAAGAAGTGGAAGAAGGATATCCTTAATGCCTACAGAAGCCTGAGATGTGAGGTATCATTCAGTCTCTTTATACGCCATCCTGTTCTTAGAGAGTGCTGCAGGACTGTCACTGAAGAATCATCTATGCAGATCTTATGAGACATAACCGGACTGCAATTTAATAGGCCAGTCAGAAGGCATCTGATTGGGGTTGCATGAGTGAAGACCCCAATGGAGTCGGAGGAGTTTCTGGTATTTGCTTCATGAAGGAGGTTCCCATGGTTGGCCTCTCTTGGGGAGAACTCGTCTTCAATATCATTATCCATGGTAGTCACAATCTGAAGTCTGCTCTTACTGGATCTCTTCCTTGTCATTCCAGGTCGGTTGAGCCTGTAAGGAAGATCAACCCAGTGAGGCCCATCTCGCTCCTGCACAGAATTGGCCGAGCTGTGGCGGGAGAAACCCCTGGTCTCACTCTGATGCATTATGAGTTCTCCTGTGCTCAGCTTTTCAGGCAGTCTTACAACAGTTCTGTTGAGGAATTCGATCATACGAAACTCCACCTGTCTAATTGATTCACCTGAAGGTGCTGAGAAATCTGGTTGGTATCTATCAATCAAGCCAACCATTTCAGGAGTGTAGATTTCTGACCTCAAGCAGCCTTCCCACTGACCTTGATTCATCTCAAGCAAAGCATCACTAGATTGTATTTGTTCTTCTGGGAAATTTAACTCCTGCAGGGTTGGACTGGGCATTGGTTAGTTTCACTGTTAATGGATTAACAGAGAAGAAATTTCAAGGTTTCAGCAATCTCAAGTTTATGAAAAATGGCTATTAAAAAATTCATCAATATTTCATAAGACAAAGCAGGTGATGCAATCAGATACAATTGATTGATGATGATTAAGCAAAGAAATTCAAGATGCTGCTAGTCTTGTGATAGAAAGCCAAGATTCAGCGATCTCCTAATTGTGCATTTGCTTCAAGACAGCTGCAAGCCTGCTAGTCCTAAACCTACAGTAAGAATGCTCTATTTTGTGTCAAAGGATCATATAGATAAAGTTAGTTGAACTGACCTCAGACTCAGCTAATATAAGCAACCTCAGTATCTTGAGCATTAAAGACAGACCTGCTAGGAAAATTTCCTAATAACAGCAGAACAAGAACTATAATGCATTTGAAAATTATTTCTTATATTTAATATGCATTTTACCACAGAAATTTCTTGAAAGAAAGTCATACCCTGATATATCAAGCAAAAAAGATGGATGAGTGATGTAATGTTCAGCATTAAAAGAATAACATTTTAATCAAATAATCAAAAGTGCAGATATCTAGTCCATAGTAATGGAAAAGTAACAGGCTAACAGCCCAGGTTTTGTTTTATATTTTAATTTCCTTAAACACTAAAATTCTACCCCATTTTAAATTTAGGTAATGTTTAAAAAAAATCTAAAGATGTCGAAGATAAGAGCATCCCAAACCTCCAAGTTCAGGGCAAACCAGCCCGAACCAGTTGGTTGCCAAGATGAGATAACTTTCTAGTTCAGTACAGGTCTTAAACCAGCCTGAACCAACCCAAACCAAGACGAAATACCCAGTTCCACTTGGTTCAGGACAATTTGGCTGTTGTTCAGGACTTGTGCTGCCCTAGTAATTGAAGAGAGCCTCCCATGTCTTCTCTACCTCTTCCTCTTCTTTTTTTATTTTTTTTTATTTTCTGAGAGATAAAGAGGGGAAGACCAATTCTCGCCAGATTTGAATCCAAATCTAGTCTTCTTCAGGGAAAAGCCCCTCCTCTCTTCCCAGTCCCCTCTTTCTCATTTTTTATGCATTAAATAAGCAGAAAAGGGAAAATGGGGAGAGATCTTGCCAAAATTGAATTTTGGCAGGATTTCATGTTGTGTGATAAATCTAAAGACAATATATGCATTGAAAAAGAAATCATAATCTATAAATTGAGAAAGGAATCGTGATTTTTGCTGATCACGTAATTTTTAGATAAAAAATATAATTTTAAACAAAAAATAATAAAAAATAAAATAATGTTCAAAAATTTCTAAAAGATTGGTGCCCTGTTAGGAAGAATGCATGTTACTTGCTATCTCAATTTGATAGTAATTTATTAAAATTTGAGCATGACTATGGCTACCCATATTTAAGCCTAAATTCAAATAAATTTCAAAAATAATTAGTGATTAGTTCATATCCATGGGCTAAAAAAAATATAAGGAGCACCCCTTGTAAGGTTTAACACTAATTCAAATTAAGATTAATTCCACAGCTATTTATTACTAAGTATTAATTATATATAAATTAATTAAAAATATCTTAAAAATCTAAAGAGCAATTAGAATAGCTTTCTAAACCATATGATAATGGCTGTTTAGGCCAAAATCAAGAATGCAGATCTGAAGCATGCTAATGAGTATATTAATATCCTTCTACAAAAGTGAAATTGTTGCATAGCCAGTAACTTATATCTAGAAGGCAATTGAAGTGTGATCCTAGATACTTGTTTATTCCTTAAGTACAATCATTTAATTATTAATTAAGGCCCCAATTATTAGAGTTGTTGGCGATAGGATTTTTGATGGTAAAGCTTTTGGAAGTAAAACTTTTGTTAAAAGTAATTTGTTGATTGACAACTTCATTTTTAAAGTGTTTTGGGGCTCTAGCATCTAATTGGTAACTAAAATAAGACAATACTTTTAAAATGAGAAATGATAATAAATATTGCATAATACTTTCAACTATTTAACTATTTGTATGATCAAAAACTACCAATATAAATTATTTTTAACTAATAAATATTTATAACGCTATTACAATTTAATAATATTACATTGTAATGATATTAAAATATATCAAATTCTAATATTATAATATACTATAAGAAATTATAATAATAATATAATATATTATTTGAAAGTATAATAATTGTTCTAATAATATATTGTTACAATATTATAATATTTTATTATATTAATTCTACAAATATATAGCATGATATAAAATAATAATATCATATTAATATAACATATTATGGTATTATACAATATATTATATTATTATATTACCTACATAATCATATTATAGTTATAATAATATTCTTCACACACTATTTTATTAAATAATAACATATAATATTATTATATATGTTATATAGTATAATAATATTATGGTAATGATATCTTTGATATAACTATATTATATTATATTGTATTCTATTATATTGTACTATTATAATTATATGATAATATTATTTTGTTATAATATTAAAAGTGACTTTTCTTGGGGTTTAAATTTGTAGCCTCCAAGTCTAATGAAAACAAAGCTTGAGCAAGCACTTTTAGTAAAAACTCTAAATTGAAGCTTTTGTCTAAAATACTTTCTTCAACTTCTGAGCAAAAGCGCTTTTGGCAGACAACTGTTTCAAAGACTTTACCAAATCCCACTTTATCTCATAGAAGTGCTTTTTGGGCTTGGGAAATGCTTTTAGACCTTCTAAAAGCATTTCCAAATTGGGCATAAATCATTTTAGGTCTAAAAGCATTTCCAAATTGGGCATAAATCATTTACAAAATGCATTTGCAACCTGCTATCTTAACTTGAGTTCCAATACAATGTCCTAAAAATGGACATGGATGAGGAACTATTGACCACGTTGTACTATGTCATTTATAAGATAAAGAATAATCCTATAATTACTACCTGATATTTGGGAGGATGTAAGTTACTTTTAATGGGATGCAAGATCATTACTTTGACAATTCAAGCAGATCATTGATATTGTATCTTATTTCTGTTTCACAGATTAAAGCACTCAAGCTTTTAGGGAGGGCTTCCACAACTTCAATGAGAGAGTAGTTGTGGTAAGTAAGAAGAACATGAACCCAAGAATTTTTTGGACACCGACAATAACATATCTAATATATTATGATACATGATGTCCAATATATAATTCACTTGATTGCATCTACAGCTGAATGATGGTTCCTCTTTGGGATAACACTGACAACCCTTAGGAAGTTAGCGATCTAGATTCTCTTCCAAATGGTTTCCTTCAATGGTTGTGAGCACAACTAGTCAACTGTCCCCCCAATTCACAACAAACAAAGGATTTACCTAACACAAAATCAATTGAATGGCTTGATAAATGTCCATTATAACCTAAGGCTCAAATTGAATCGCATCCACAAGGAGGTGGAGCTAAAGCATGATGATCCACTTCATAATATTTTGTATATGATGAAGAAGATCCTAATAATTTGGTTTGCTTGAGGCTTAGCAATAGCCAAATCCAGATGAGCTAAGATCACCTTCTCAACTAGCAAGTTTTATGGCAAGGGAGACTGAGACGATACAAAGCAATGGGTAGAATGATGTATGTCACGTTCACAATTAACCGAGGAATTACAAAAGTCAAGAAGGAGCAGAGATCAGGACTCTATGTCCGAGATATACTCTCAAATATGAGTCAAATGTCACCATATCAATCCTTCTTCAGATGAGATGGCTAGCCTAATAGTAAATATTTGATTAGTTTTAGGGTAGCCATCAAGGAAAGGCTTAGATTACAAGATGCAAGGATGGGTACATTATCTAGATTAAAGTCCAAACTATGATTAGGATCTTCATGTCAATGAGACGTATAGACACTCCAAGGAATTAAATCTTGATACGTATTTTGTATTTCAAATCAATTTTATATATTTATTTTCAATCACATGTACTCATGCATTCTCTATGTCAATTATATTATAAATGCATTCATTAATCGCTCATACAGTCTATCAAATCCAAAATGACATAAGAAAATATCAAAATAACATTGACATCATAATTTAAACTACCACAATCATTTAAACAATCCCTCAAAAATTAAAAAAAAAGGTTGAAAACCAAAAAATAAAAAAAGGATGTACCAAAAACGGATTGACATGTGATGATCATACTATGTGTCAGTATAGTCTGTATCATTACCATACCATACTAGTCATCAATTGGTATGGCACTCAGCACCAGTTCCATGAACCTTAGTCTAAGGGCATAAAGTCTTTAATTAAGTTATCAAATTATATTCCGAAGAGTGCCTCTAAGATTATTGAAAAGAAAAGAAAAGGCAAAGCAATGATACTTACCGTCTCTTTTTTAGATGACGTTTTCATCATAAAACTACAATGTCATTATACTTACCATCTCTCTTTTTAGATAAATTGTTAACTAGAACAATTTGTGAGATTGCATCTGCAACAGAAGTTGTGTAATAAGGCAATAATTTTGTCATGAAACTATAAGAGCAAGCACCATCATCAGCAAGGTACTTGGAATGGGGTCCATGACTAATGATATACAACATATGATGCTGAAATCCAACTATATGTATTCAATCACTCTATTAGTTAATATTCTCTTTCATACACCTATTTTTGCTCTTGAGATACCAGAAAATTTAATAAAATGATGACCAATTAGATTAACAGTGGCAGCACCACATATCAGAATGACCAGAGTCGATTTTTTTTCAAACAAGCCAGTAGGAATCAAACCCAAAAGTTTATCCTATGTAGAGGAGGTGCAACTGCTAGATCATAGCCTTAGTTGAATGGAGTAGGTTGGTTAAAATAGCTCTTATTGACATAAAAAATTCTCCCAAAGTAGCAGTTCCTCTTCAAAGAAGTCAATTTGCATTCACCTGTTCATAATTGAGCTCCTAGAACCTTACTAAGCATGTTGATTATATGAGAATGACCTTTTTCTATGCTTTTTTATATTTTATTTTCATACATTGAAGTAGAAGTGCCTAAACTATGATGTCTAACCCATTCCCAAACCATGCTCATGCTTCGCGCTTTTAAATTATATGGTTCTCATCTATACTTGTATAATAATAGTAAAAATAAAATATCTTAATAATAAATTCATCATCAATGTTAGCTTGATATTTTGAAAGAGAAGGTGAAAATGTATGGATCTTTAACTTGAAGAACTCATGGAAGCATATATCAACCGCTATGACATTATAGATTGATAGTTCCGATTATCATAATTCAATTTTTAGTCTGTTAATGACTGCACAACTAAGATTCATTCAGATGTATGTTAGCTTCCAATTATGTACAACTTGATGTCCCTGCTTAAGAATAAATTTAGATCAAATAAGATGATCAAGTACACAACGATGTCAAACTCATAAGGACAAAGAAAATGAATAAAAAAATAAAGTGTATAAAAAAGAAGGCAAGAAAAGTTATTAAGATGGTAAGCCTGAGGTGCAGATCTCACGATCTTTAAGACCACTTGCACCATCTTCAGAAATGATGTCAAACTCATAAGGACAAAGAAAATGAATAAAAAAATAAAGTGTATAAAAAAGAAGGCAAGAAAAGTTATTAAAATGGTAAGCCTGAGGTGCAGATCTCACGATCTTTATGACCACTTGCACCATCTTCAGATATCTAAGGAGCTGGTGCAGAAGGCATTTTGAAAAACTCTACCCTGCACCACTGAGAATCCCTCACAAAAAACCTCAATGAAAGAAAAGGAAAATATTTTTTTAGAACTAGGATGGGAGGTATCCCAGATAAAATTGGAGTGACAGCTAAACTTGAACCAAGATATTTGGTACCAAATTCCAAAGACTTTGCCAACCATAATAACTGGCACCTTCAAGAAATAGGCATTGTTTATTGACAGCAGAAATTCGGTTTGAACTTATTCATATAAATATAAAATTATAACAGTCCAATCACAATATTATTGTAAAAGAGACATAAAAGAGTGAAAGTGGCAAAGATTGAGGACAGCATGAAAACCAATGAGAAGTGAACAAGTCACTGTTGGGAAAGAGATAGTCATATGTGCAGTGATAAGTGACATCAAGAAGGAAGTTAAATATTTGCTGAATTTCAAAATGATAAATAACATCAAACAACATATATTTTAAATCAATCAAAAACATTAAAAAAATTATTTAACCAAAATGTCGATACACACACACTTTAATGCCCTTTGACAAATTTATCATCTGAACAAGAACGCAACATTATGCTCGGTAGGAGTTCAGTAGAATCATTAATGCAGTACACAATTTAACTCCATTTATTGCGCTACTTTCTCCAAACTCTATAGAAAGATTTCTTTGTTCCGACCAAACAGAGGTCTATTTAACTGTTCTCACTTCCCATTAAAATCATCCCTCCACTTGGCTCCAACATGCATGGAATCCATATGCAACCATAATATAACACTAACATGAATCCATCTAAATTTATACGGGCAGAGCAAATTTGTGCTAAAGATCCAAATTATATCCACAGCATTGCCTATGCTGATCGCTAAGCACCTGAAATCTAAAGTATAGGATACAGTTCCACCTGACAAGACATGGATTTCATTTGAAAATCCCAAGTTATAAACTCAAGATTTCGGCAATGCAGTACGATTTCATGCTTGCAATATATAAAAGTTCAAATTTTTAAAGTAAGAATAAAGGCTAACGAATGCTAATTACCCGACAAACAAAGACTGCAGTCGTCTTTGCTCGATCCAATGGCGAAGTGTAGACAGCGCTGAACCTGATACCTTGAGAATTGAGGAACACGGCCAGCGCCCTGGCCTGGCGCTCCCCGGCGGCGGTCAGCTTCGCGGTGGGCCACCGCCCTCCGACCAGATCTGGCCGCAAGCTAACCCCACACTCGCCATGGTTGATGAGAATCACCTCGGTGGCAGCCGAATCGCCGGCGGCCTCGAAATCGAAGCTCCGGGTATACAGGAGCTGTGGCGGGGGCTGGAGGAGGACGTTGCAAGGGTCCCAGACCTTGATGGAGGGGCCGAGGAGGCGGGGGTGCTGGCGGCCGAGAGCTGGGGCGTGAGGGGGGTGGCAGAGGTGTGGTAGGGGAGGATCTCCGGCTCTTGCTCCAAAACTTTCTCTTTGGAGCGCTCGGGCGCCCTCCCGTTCTCCTCGTCTTCTTCGTCTTCTTCTTCCTCCTCGTCTTCTTCGCCTCGGGGTTGGGAGGACTGAGCGGAGCCCATCGGAGGAGGGAGAATTGTGCGTAGATCTGGTTGGTGCTGGGGGGCGGGCGGGGGATCGCGGCGGCGTGGCTAGCCTCCGGTGTCGGCGCTACCGCATTCCGCGGCGGAGCACGGCGAAGACGGGCGCCGCTTTGAGTGAGTCGATCTGAGGGTGAGGGGAACGAAAGATAATAAAGAGAGCCATCAGGACAGCGAAGCTGTGCTTGTCTGCGGTCTAATCTGAACGAAGGGGGAAAAAAGGCTTTCGTGTTGACTTGAATCAGATCCTTCCTCAAATGCTTGTTCTTTTTCTTATTTTTCTTTTTGTTAAGACAAGCGTTTTAATGTTTCTTCTACCACTTGCCTGTCGCGTGTAGAACAGCAGAAAGCAGTTACTTTATCGGTAAACATGACACGTCGTCACAAATGAATGACCCATGAAACGGCATGATTCGATCCGATCCAACCATTAAGATTGATGAGAAGACCTCGATAAGACATGTTCATCAGGTTCAATGGTGGTCCGATTTTAGGCTTCATGAACTCCGATCAATTTCGATCCCACTTTGAATAATCAGTGAATGATCAACTACAAATGCTATGCAAGTCTAGACTACAAGTGACGGATGGCGTGGCGGGCATGCAATATAAACAGTTCATGACACCATCTAACTTTATAACATTGTATTGCTATTAATAATGCCTGGCTTTCTATTGGCCTGATCTCAATATTAATTAACTAGGCATCCAAAATCTTCGACTGCCAAAAATTCTATGATGGTTAGCTAATGCAAGTCTAGACTACAAGTGACGGATGGCGTGGCGGGCATGCAATATAAATAGTTCATGACACCATCTAACTTTATAACATTGTATTGCTATTAATAATGCCTGGCTTTCTATTGGCCTGATCTCAATATTAATTAACTAGGCATCCAAAATCTTCGACTGCCAAAAATTCTATGATGGTTAGCTAATGCAAGTCTAGACTACAAGTGACGGATGGCGTGGCGGGCATGCAATATAAACAGTTCATGACACCATCTAACTTTATAACATTGTATTGCTATTAATAATGCCTGGCTTTCTATTGGCCTGATCTCAATATTAATTAACTAGGCATCCAAAATCTTCGACTGCCAAAAATTCTATGATGGTTAGCTAATGTGAGTAAATTTCCTTTAAAATAAGGGTGCTCTTGGATGTACCATGCCAATTTTAAGTATGGTGGCATTAAGCTGCATGAGGGTTCTGGTGATGATGCTGGGATGGATTTCACAAATGGGTGATGGGGATGATATTTTGGAAATGAGGACGTAAATAAGTTTAGCGATAAGAATCGATTCACTAAGGTGGCTTAGAAGAAGAGTGCAAAAGGTGCTTGGGTTTTCTCAATAAGAGCCCTCTGATACTAATTCAACGGAGAGAAAAGATGAAGGTGGCTAAGAATTGAGGGGATAGCCTTTAGGTTGCGTTTGGTGCATTGCCAGCAATTCTAAATGGTAATGTAGATTACTTATAAGATAGATTACCACTGGATGGATTGCCAGTACAGTGTTTGGTATGCACAGGTAATGTTACAATAATATTGATTACTGTGTTTTGTATGACAAACAGATTACCAGTTATATAATATCAAACAGATTACCAGCATTTTAATGTTTCTTCTACAGTTGCCTATCGCGTGTAGAACAGCAGGAAGCACTTTGCCGGTGAACATGACACGTCACCACGAATGAATGACCAATGAGACGGCATGATCCGATCCGATCCGACCGTTAAGATTGATGAGAAGACCCCCTATAAGCCTTGATCATCAGGTTCACGGTGGTCCAATTTTAGGGTTCATGAACTCCGATCTATTCCGATCACACTTTGAATAATCAGTGAATGATCAACTACAAGCGAGTAAATGCTATGCAAGTCTAGACTACAAGTGACGGATGGCGTGGCGGGCGTGCAATATAAACAGTTCATGACACCATCTAACTTTATAACATTGTATTGCTATTAATGATGCCTAGCTTTCTATTGGCCTGATCTCAATATTAATTAACTAGGCATCCAAAATCTTCGGCTGCCAAAAATTCTACGATGGTTAGCCATGTGAGTAAATTTCCTTTAAAACAAGGGTGCTCTTGGATGTATCATGCCAATTTTAAGTATGGTGGCATTAAGCTGCATGAGGGTTCTGGTGATGATGCTGGGATGGATTTCACGAATGGGTGATGGGGATGATATTTTGGAAATGAGGACATAAATAAGTTTAGCGATAAGAATCGATTCGCTAAGGTGGCTTAGAAGAAGAGTGCAAGAGGTGCTTGGGTTTTCTCAATAAGAGCCATCTGATACTAATTCAACAGAGAGAAAAGATGAAGGTGGCTAAGAATTGAGGGGATAGCCTTTAGGTTACGTTTGGTGCATTGCCAGCAATTCTAAATGGTAATGTTGATTACTTATAAGATAGATTACCACTGGATGGATTGCCAGTACTGTGTTTGGTATGCACAGGTAATGTTACAATAATATTGATTACTGTGTTTTGTATGACAAACAGATTACCAGTTATATAATATCAAACAGATTACCAGCATTTTAATGTTTCTTCTACCAGTTGCCTATCGCGTGTAGAACAGCAGGAAGCACTTTGCCGGTGAACATGACACGTCACCACGAATGAATGACCAATGAGACGGCATGATCCGATCCGATCCGATCCGATCCGATCGTTAAGATTGATGAGAAGACCCCCTATAAGCCTTGATCATCGGGTTCACGGTGGTCCAATTTTAGGGTTCATGAACTCCGATCTATTCCGATCACACTTTGAATAATCAGTGAATGATTAACTACAAATGCTATGCAAGTCTAAACTACAAGTAATGGATGGCGTGGCGGGCGTGCAATATAAACAGTTCATGACACCATCTAACTTTATAACATTGTATTGCTATTAATGATGCCTAGCTTTCTATTGGCCTGATTTCAATATTAATTAACTAGGCATCCAAAATCTTCGGCCGCCAAAAATTCTATGATGGTTAGCCATGTGAGTAAATTTCTTTAAAACAAGGGTGCTCTTGGACGTACCATGCCAATTTTAAGTATGGTGGCATTAAGCTGCATGAGGGTTCTGGTGATGATGCTGGGATGGATTTCACGAATGGGTGATGGGGATGATATTTTGGAAATGAGGACGTAAATAAGTTTAGCGATAAGAATTGATTCACTAAGGTGGCTTAGAAGAAGAGTGCAAAAGGTGCTTGGGTTTTCTCAATAAGAGCCCTCTGATACAAATTCAACGGAGAGAAAAGATGAAGGTGGCTAAGAATTGAGGGGATAGCCTTTAGGTTGCGTTTGGTGCATTGCCAGCAATTTTGAATGATAATGTAGATTTCTTATAAGATAGATTACCACTGGATGGATTGCCAGTACTGTGTTTGGTATGCACAAGTAATGTTACAATAATATTGATTACTGTGTTTTGTATGACAAACAGATTACCAGTTATATAACATCAAACAGATTACCAGCATTTTAATGTTTTTTCTACCAGTTGCCTGTCGCGTGTAGAATGGCAGGAAGCACTTTGCCGATGAACATGACACGTCGCCACGAATGAATGACCCATGAGACGGCATGATCCGATCTGATCCGACCATTAAGATTGATGAGAAGACCCCCTATAAGCCTTGATCATCAGGTTCACGGTGGTCCAATTTTAGGGTTCATGAACTCCGATCTATTCCTATCACACTTTGAATAATCAGTGAATGATCAACTACAAGCGAGCAAATGCTATGCAAGTCTAGACTACAAGTGACGATGGCGTGGCGGGCGTGCAATATAAACAGTTCATGACACCATCTAACTTTATAACATTGTATTGCTATTAATGATGCCTAGCTTTCTATTGGCCTGATCTCAATATTAATTAACTAGGCATCCAAAATCTTCGGCTGCCAAAAATTCTACGATGGTTAGCCATGTGAGTAAATTTCCTTTAAAACAAGGGTGCTCTTGGATGTACCATGCCAATTTAAGTATGGTGGCATTAAGCTGCATGAGGGTTCTGGTGATGATGCTGGGATGGATTTCATGAATGGGTGATGGGGATGATATTTTGGAAATGAGGACGTAAATAAGTTTAGCGATAAGAATCGATTCACTAAGGTGGCTTAAAAGAAGAGTGCAAGAGGTGCTTGGGTTTTCTCAATAAGAGCCCTCTGATACTAATTCAACAGAGAGAAAAGATGAAGGTGGCTAAGAATTGAGGGGATAGCCTTTAGGTTGCATTTGGTGCATTGCCAGCAATTCTAAATGGTAATGTAGATTACTTATAAGATAGATTACCACTGGATGGATTGCCAGTACTATGTTTGGTATGCACAGGTAATGTTACAATAATATTGATTACTGTGTTTTGTATGACAAACAGATTACCAGTTATATAATATCAAATAGATTACCAGCATTTTAATGTTTCTTCTACCAGTTGCCTGTCGCGTGTAGAACATCACGAAGCACTTTTCCGGTGAACATGACACGTCGCCATGAATGAATGACCAATGAGATGGCATGATCCGATCCGATCCGACCGTTAAGATTGATGAGAAGACCCCCTATAAGCCTTGATCATCAGGTTCATGGTGGTCCAATTTTAGGGTTCATGAACTCCGATCTATTCCGATCACACTTTGAATAATTAGTGAATGATCAACTACAAGCGAGCAAATGCTATGCAAGTCTAGACTACAAGTGACGAATGGTGTGGCGGGCGTGCAATATAAACAGTTCATGACACCATCTAACTTTATAACATTGTATTGCTATTAATGATGCCTAGCTTTCTATTGGCCTGATCTCAATATTAATTAACTAGGCATCCAAAATCTTCGGCCGCCAAAAATTCTATGATGGTTAGCCATGTGAGTAAATTTCCTTTAAAACAAGGGTGCTCTTGGATGTACCATGCCAATTTTAAGTATGGTGGCATTAAGCTGCATGAGGGTTCTGGTGATGATGCTGGGATGGATTTCACGAATGGGTGATGGGGATGATATTTTGGAAATGAGGACGTAAATAAGTTTAGCGATAAGAATCGATTCACTAAGGTGGCTTAGAAGAAGAGTGCAAAAGGTGCTTGGGTTTTCTCAATAAGAGCCCTCTGATACTAATTCAACGGAGAGAAAAGATGAAGGTGGCTAAGAATTGAGGGGATAGCCTTTAGGTTGTGTTTGGTGCATTGCCAGCAATTTTGAATGATAATGTAGATTTCCTATAAGATAGATTACCACTGGATGGATTGCCAGTACTGTGTTTGGTATGCACAAGTAATGTTACAATAATATTGATTACTGTATTTTGTATGGCAAACAGATTATCAGTCATATAACATCAAACAGATTACCAGCATTTTAATGTTTCTTCTACTAGTTGTCTGTCGCATGTAGAACGACAGGAAGCACTTTGCCGGTGAACATGACACGTCGCCACGAATGAATGACCCATGAGACGGCATGATCCGATCCGATCCGACCGTTAAGATTGATGAGAAGACCCCCTATAAGCCTTGATCATCAGGTTCACGGTGGTCCAATTTTAGGGTTCATGAACTCCGATCTATTCCTATCACACTTTGAATAATCAGTGAATGATCAACTACAAGCGAGCAAATGCTATGCAAGTCTAGACTACAAGTGACGGATGGTGTGGCGGGCGTGCAATATAAACAGTTCATGACACCATCTAACTTTATAACATTGTATTGCTATTAATGATGCCTAGCTTTCTATTGGCCTGATCTCAATATTAATTAACTAGGCATCCAAAATCTTCGGCTGCCAAAAATTCTACGATGGTTAGCCATGTGAGTAAATTTCCTTTAAAACAAGGGTGCTCTTGGATGTATCATGCCAATTTTAAGTATGGTGGCATTAAGCTGCATGAGGGTTCTGGTGATGATGCTGGGATGGATTTCACGAATGGGTGATGGGGATGATATTTTGGAAATGAGGACGTAAATAAGTTTAGCGATAAGAATCGATTCACTAAGGTGGCTTAGAAGAAGAGTGCAAGAGGTGCTTGGGTTTTCTCAATAAGAGCCCTCTGATACTAATTCAACAGAGAGAAAAGATGAAGGTGGCTAAGAATTGAGGGGATAGCCTTTAGGTTGCGTTTGGTGCATTGCTAGCAATTCTAAATGGTAATGTATTACTTATAAGATAGATTATCACTGGATGGATTGCCAGTACTGTGTTTGGTATGCACAGGTAATGTTACAATAATATTGATTACTGTGTTTTATGACAAACAGATTACTAGTTATATAATATCAAACAGATTACCAGCATTTTAATGTTTCTTCTACCAGTTGTCTGTCGCGTGTAGAACAGCAGGAAGCACTTTGCCGGTGAACATGACACGTCGCCACGAATGAATGACCCATGAGACGGCATGATCTGATCCGATCCGATCCGACCGTTAAGATTGATGAGAAGACCTTCTATAAGCCTTGATCATTAGGTTCACGGTAGTCCAATTTTAGGGTTCATGAACTCCGATATATTCCGATCACACTTTGAATAATTAGTGAATGATCAACTACAAATGCTATGCAAGTCTAGACTACAAGTGATGGATGGCGTGGCGGGCGTGCAATTTAAATAGTTCATGACACCATCTAACTTTATAACATTGTATTGATATTAATGATGCCTAGCTTTCTATTGGCCTGATCTCAATATTAATTAACTAGGCATCCAAAATCTTCGGCTGCCAAAAATTCTATGATGGTTAGGCAATGTGAGTAAATTTCCTTTAAAACAAGGGTGCTCTTGGATGTACCATGCCAATTTTAAGTATGGTGGCATTAAGCTGCATGAGGGTTCTGGTGATGATGCTTGGATGGATTTCACGAATGGGTGATGGGGATGATATTTTGGAAATGAGGACGTAAATAAGTTTAGCGATAAGAATCGATTCACTAAGGTGGCTTAGAAGAAGAGTGCAAGAGGTGCTTGGGTTTTCTCAATAAGAGCCCTCTGATACTAATTCAACGGAGAGAAAAGATGAAGGTGGCTAAGAATTGAGGGATAGCCTTTAGATTTGTGGAGGGAATATGACGTAATAAAGAAAGAGAGTAACAGAATATTGCCTTACTAGAGGTTAGAGAAGAATTATAGAGAAGAGGTGGTAATTAAAAAGAAATGTAGGAAGAACAGGAAATTGTCTTACTGTTATTCTATGACTTTCTTTTATGAGCAAATTTCATATTCTGAATGAGACTATTGTTTGCTATAAATCACATTCTCTATGGGTAGCATCATTTTTAGTAGTCTGTCAAGAGACATGTGCGTTCTATCTTGTAGTAATAAAAGAAGATGACGACTATAAGAGAGTGTTGTTGGAAATTAAATTTAAATCTTTGGTAAAAATTATCATCATAAAGCCCAAGAATCATTTATGTTTAATTATCAAGAATTAATAAACATAAATAAAAGCGTACCTGAATCCATATTACTTGATTGCTCTCCAGAGTCCTGTGGTTGGCCTTCCAGATCAATACGTACTCCCAGAAAGCCCTTTAGAATTTTCTTTAGACTTTTCTTTCTGATGATGTGATTCAGAGAAGGACATACGTACGATTCAGTGACCATAATCGCTATATAGAGATAACTTCATCATTATCTTTTGGTATTTCTATTTTAGCCCATTATAAAAATAGAAATAACCCCTTAGGTCTCTACACATTAAAGGACCACACCTTATTAGATACATTAAAGCCCAAATCATTGAAATCTTAGTTGATCACTTTTAATTGAGCTTAACCTTATTTGACAGTCCGCAACACATAATTATTTTACATATAAGCCCAAAGTTGGATTAAAAATCCAACAATCTTCCACTGGGCTATATGTGTAACTTTATAATTATGTTTTGTAAAAATAACCAAATGAGCTCAATTTTACTGTCATTACCGAAATGTATCTATAACCAATTCGGTCCATCAACCATACCAACATAGGATCAAAGCGGCCTTTGTTATATCTATCATAACTCGACCCATCAATGGTCACGTATGTTGACAATGATATGGATCATGATGTGGATGTGTAGCATGAAAATTATATGTAATGTGATCTTAACATGTCTATTTCCAATTGGTCCTTCTTAAACTTGAGTGAGATCAAAACTTTAACATAATTATACAGAGTATAATGAACTGAATAACATACTTTATTTCTGATCAGAAAATATCCAAACATATAAGTGTGTACAAACCAAACATAAAGCATAAAATAGAAGCAATACAAACTCCCACTAAATCTAAGCATCGTCATGCTCTATAACACCCATGTGAGCAGTATGCTCATGAAAGACCTTAGGCGGCACATCCTTTGTAAGGGGATCTATAACCATGGAGTTTGTTCCTATATGCTATATAGAAATTTGACCACTCTGTACTCTTTTTTTTACAACCAGAAACTTGATATCAATATGCTTTGACTTAGTCGAGCTCCTATTATTGTTGGAATATAATACGACTGACTTGTTATCACAAAATAACTTTAGCGATCTTTCAATTTCTTCCAATATGCGCAGCCCAGTGACAAAGTTTTTCAGCCATATCTCATGATTAAATGCCTTATAACATGCTATAAATTCTGCTGTCATGGTAGAGGAAGCTATAAGTATATGTTTTGTACTTCTTCAAGAAATAGCCCCACCACCTAACAAATATACATAGCCCGAAGTGGATTTTTTACTATCTTGGCATCCCGCAAAGTCGGAGTTAGAATACCCAATGATCTCAAAATGATTTGATCTCCTATATGTGAGCATGTAATCTTTTATTCTTTTCAGATATCTTATATCACTTTTTTACTATTTTTCAGTGATCCATTCCAGGGTTGCTTAAATATCTGCCTAACACTCCAACAATGTACGCAATATCCGGACATGTACAAACTTGAGCATACATTATGCTCCCTATAACCGAAGCATAAGGTATCTTTTGCATCTCTTGAACTTCAAGGTTTTCTTTTGGGCACTAATTAATACTGAATTTATCTTCTTTAGCGATGGGGTATCACCTGGTTTGCAATCCTGCATGCCAAATCTCTTAAGTACTTTATCGATATAGCTCCTTTGTGATAATCCAAGGATACCTTGAGAATGATCTCAATGTATCTGGATTTTCAATACAAAGGAGGCATCACCAAGATCTTTCATTTGAAAATTGCTTGATAGAAATCTCTTGGTTTTGTGCAACATGCCTATATCATTTGTGGCAAGCAAAATATCATCCACATACAAAACTAGAAAAATATATTTACTTCCACTGAACTTGTGATACACACAATCATCAACTACATTCACTTCAAAATTAAATGAGAGAATTATTTGATAAAATTTATGGTACCATTGACGAAAAGCTTGCTTTAACCCATAAATAGATTTTGTCAATTTGTAAATCATTTTCTTTGGATCTCCTAACATAAAGTTTTTTGGTTGCACCATATAAATTATCTCATCAATGTCTCCATTGAGAAACGTCGTCTTGACATCTATTTGATGGAGTTCTATATCATACTGTGCAACAAGAGCCATGATTGTCTTAAAAGGGTCCTTCGATGAAACTGAAGAGAAGGTCTTTTTAAAGTCAATCCCTTCCTTTTGAGTATAACCTTTAGCCATAAGACGAGCTTTATACCTTTCCACATCACCCTTTGAATCTCGTTTGGTCTTAAAATTCTATTTACAACCAATGGGTTTTACACCTTCTGGTAATGAGACAAGTTTCCAAACTTTATTATCTTGCATAGATTTATACTCTTCTTTCATTGCTTCAATCCACTTTTCTAAATTGGAACCTTGTATGGCTTGAAGGAAGTTGGTAGGATCATCTTCCATCATGCCATTATTTTTCGCATGTTCCTAAAGAAACACTATATAGTCATCTGGAATAGCATTCTTCCTTTCTCTAGTGGATCGCCGTAAAGGCACTTATTCTTGATGCACTTGTTCTTAAGGTTATTGAGTTTGTACCTCTGAGGGTTTAACAATAATTTTTTGTTGTTTTGGAATTACAACTTGATCAATGATAGGAATAGAAACTGCTCATTGTCAAAAGCAATTATAGGAATAGAAATCAACTTCTCTTCAATAAGAGTAGTAGGATCCAATTCTTCCTCAAAGACAAAGTCTCTAACTTTATTTTTCCCCCAAACTCAATATCCGCAAAGAACGTTGCAGTTTCTGTCTCAAAAATTATCCTTGATTTGGGATCATAAAACTTGAAACCCCTGGATCGCTCAGAATATCCAACAAAGTAGCTACTCACTGTCCTGGATTCCAATTTCTTTTCATGTGGCCTATAAGGCTTTGCCTCAACTGAACATCCCCAAACATGAAAATGCTTTAGACTGGGCTTTCGTTCTATCCAAAGCTCATAAGGTATCTTGACAGCTATTTTAGTTGGTACTCTGTTCAGTATGTAGGTGCTGTCTTTAGTACTTCTCCCCAGAGTGACTCTGGTAAGGTTGAATGATTAATCATACTCCTTACCATATCTTTAAGAATACGATTACATCTTTCAGCTACACCATTCATGCTAGGTGATCCTGGCATGGTGTATTATGGGACAATCCCATATTCCTCTAGGTATTTAGCAAAAGGTCCCTAACGTTGTTCACCTGAACCATCATATCTGCCATAATATTCACCATCATGATCAGATCTGACTCCTTTAATCCTTTTGTTGAGTTGAAGCTCAACCTCAGCTTTAAATGATTTGAACACGTCCAAAACTTGAGACTTTTCATGAATAAGAAATAGGTATGCATATCTAGAATAATCATCTATGAATGATATAAAATATTGTTGATCATTCCAAGAAGGTATAGGAAATGGTCCATAAATGTTCGTATGTATCAACTTTAAGACTTCCATAGTTCTATATGCACACAATTTCTTTATTTTGGTATGTTTGCCTATAATGCAATCAAAATTCTATATGACATAAGTCGTTCAACTCTATTTCTAGAGATGTGACCTAAGCGCTTGTGACATAATGTTCCTGAATTTTCATTGTAAATTTTATGCTTAGTACCTCATAATTCCACATTCAGGGTTTTATTATAAGAAACAATAGTATCAAGCAAATATAGATTGTTATATATCATAAGAGAACAGTTCCAATAACATTTGAATTTAAAGAAAGACTAAACTAACTATTTTCAAATGAACAGCAATATCCAAATTTGTCCAAAGCTGAAATAGAAACCAAATTTTATCTAAATGACGGTACTACAAAAGTATCTTTCAAATCCAAATAATAACCAGAACTTAATAGCAATCTAAAATGACCAATTACCTTCATATCTACCGACTTGTCATCTTCTGCATAAATGCGTCTTTCAGCCTCAGTTGGCCTTCGGTAGCTCAGGCAATCCTACATTAAAACACTGATATTAGTAGTAGCACCAGAATCTAACCACCAAGTATTTCTAGGCATTGAAGCTATATTCACTTTAGAACAGACCAAATTAAAAAATGTACCTTTCTTTTCATGCCATGCATGATACTTGGAGCATTCCTTCTTCATATGTCCAGACTTTTTGCAGAAGAAACAACTTTTCTTATTTGATTTTGTTTCTTCTTTACTGGACCTTTATCAGCCTCATTCTTTCTTTTTTGCCTTTTATCCTTACCCTTTTCCTTAGAGGTGCTTACCAAGTGAGCACTTCCAGTCTTCTCTTGCTTCAATCTCTCTTCCTCTTTCACACAATATGAAATGAGCTCATTAAGAGTCAATTTCTCCTTCTGGCAGTTGTAACTGACCTTAAATTGACAGAACTGATTAGGTAGAGAGATCAGTACTAGTTGCACAAGCAAGTCCTCTTGACATTTCAAGCTTTAGTGCCTTAAGCTTTGAAGCAAAATGAGACATTTCCATAATGTACTTCCTTATGTTTCCTTTGCCCTTATACTTCATGGAAATCAAGCTTTTCAAGATTGTGCTTGTTTCCATCTTATCGTTTTTGGAAAAGTATTTCTCAATCTTAGCAAGAAAATCCTTAGCACTGGTAATCCCTTCGAATGCTGCACCCCTAAAAGTTTTAGGTATGCTGCGCTTAATTATCATAAGACTCATGCGATTAGAGCGATCCCACTTCTCATATCTGATCCTCTCATCATAGGTATTAGATGATGTCAAAGGAGTGGGTTGCTCAATCCTTAGTGCAAGGTCCAGATCCATGCAGCCAAAAACAATAAGAATGTTCTCCTTTCAATCCTTGAAGTTAGTGCATTGAGGTTAGCAGAAATAGTAGCAGCATTAGCTGTATAATATAAGCAATATATAAATAATTAATACCAAATATCAATAAATTCAAATAATGGTAAATCTCATCTCAAGATACCAAGTATAACATTAATATCAAGTTTTTGGACAGTAATATTAACTGCCAGTGGTACTCTTGTTGTAATGATCAAACACTAACAATAATGCATGTCAAATAATAAATCTATCTTTGGATTGATTTATTACTCACATGTAAATTCTTATAATCGTTACATGTTTACCATCACACATATGTGTAGTTCGGTCAAGCATTAACCTTCCTTTGGGCCAACTAATACCCGCATGAAACATACGCATACACAATATCCAATATTCTTCATGAACCATCTTCATAAGAGAGGTCAATTTGGTGATATCTTGTTTTAATTAGTTCAATTTAGAATGATGAATAAATTTATTATGCATAAAAATACCATTAATTTGAATTTGATTGAACTTTAAAAAATAACAATATGTTATTTTTGGTTATCTTCTAGCTCTGCATAGGTTCGTTTTAACTCATATAAAAAATAAAATTTATATGTTTTAGAACCAATTTTATAATAGAAAAGATAATTTAGGCTAATGGATAAGGTGCTGGTTTATAATCTATGTGATTCTGTTTCGATTGTTAGCACCAGCAAATTATGCCCCTTTTTTATTTTTAAAAAATATTCAATAGCAAGGCAACCCAAGAGGGAAGGTAAATTGGGTTCTTTTTAAAATTTAATAATTTAAAACTAATTTTACAAAGTTAATGTGCACAAGTGAAGTGATGCAATAATGTAAAGCACAATATAGAAGAAGATAGAGAGAGAGAGAGATAAATAATCACGATAAACATAATGGATTTATAGTGGTTTGGTGTTACCCACATCTATGTCCACTCCCTAAGCAACTCTTGGGTTCACACTATAATCACCCTGATTACAACTGAGTTGTTTTGCAAGATCACAAGTCAAACTTGTTGTTTTACATGGGGTCACAACGAACCCAGCTAGTTTTCACGGATTCACCAGCACACAACCCAACGTAAGCTACTCTTAGTTTACCCCCGAGGTCAACTATCTCAACTAATTCAATCCCCTAATTGAATTAGACAGCAAACTATTCAAATATAAGTTTACAACAATTTAAAAGCTCCTCAAATGAGCAAATATGCAATGTAAATAAATAAGAATAGAAAAGCTTGTTTTGAAGCGATTTAAGGTTGAGCTTTTCTTCTTTTCCTTTTTTCCTTTGAATGGGCTATCAACACTTGAATTCCGATTCTTGAGAAGACTTGGTGAGGAGAGGATTGGAAATTTAGGGCACTTGCTCTTCTTCTTCAAATCAGTGGAAATCCTTGGAATTTGAACTTGGAAGGCTGTTGGATTTCTCTTCTATCTCTCTTCAATTGATGGCCTTAAGCATAGAGATTTTTCTCTTTTTCTTTCTCTTTATTTTTCATTTTCTTTTCTTTTGTTCTGTTCTCTCTTTTTTCAAACGGACGAACCCCTTTTTATAATAGTCCTTAATCCAAGATTAGGTAAAAAATAGCCGTTGAAATGTACGTGGATTACTTCCTCACGCAAAGAAATAGATCCATTAGGGGTTAGGTGAAGAAATGTTACCATTGGAATCCATTCTGACAAGTTTCAAAAATTGTTTTTAACATGTTGGAGTCGGCTTCAACTTTTAAGGTGTCAGCACCAAGTCGGGTTTCCAAAAATAGTAACAAAATGTATGTAGAGGAGTCGGCTCGACGCGATCTGGAGTCGGCTCTATGTTCCAAGGGTGTCGACTCTAACATTGTCCTGAAAATACACTCTCTGTTCTCATGTTAAAGTCGGCTCTAATATTTCTAGGTGTCAACTCCAAAATTTCAGATGTCGACTCTAAAATTCCAGGTGTCGGCTCCGAAAACTGATTTAGAAAATAGTTCTCTATATCTCAGGTTAGAGTCGGCTCTAGCTTCCTAGGTGTTGACTCTAAATCATGCCAAAAATGTTAAATTATTCTGATACGCCTTGAAGTCGGCTCCAAACACTGTGGGTGTCGGCTCCAAGATCTGAACTTTGACAAATATCAATAGAAACTGGTTCAAACTAATTTTTACATAACTTTTGAATAATTTAACCTTTCTAAGTTCCTGAAATACTTGTTAATTTCATTAGTAACATAAGAAATATACTCATGGATTTTGTTAATCATCAAAATCATTAAGTGGGTCAACAATTTTGATGCGCCAGAACAGACTTAAATGTCAATGGCACCAAAACAAAATTCATAATAAAATTAAGTTGCTGAATAAAACCAAAGAACGCATATGCACAAATAATAATATCAATGGAATATGATCAAAAAATTTAAAATTTCTCAATGATTCAACATGAATAGGGCTTTGATACCAATTGTTAAAAATTAAATCTAAATCATTGGTGAAAACCATCACCATGAAGCCCAAGAATCATTCATGTTCAATCACCAAGAATTAATAAACATAAACCAAAGCATACCTAAATTCATATTACTTGATTGCTCTCCAGAGTCCTGCGGTTAGCCTTTCAGATCAACACGTACTCCAGAGAGCCCTTTAGTATTTTCTTTAGGCTTTTTTTTCTGATGATGAAATTCAGAGAAGATGAAAATACATGCGATCCAAGAACCATAACCGCTATATATAGATAACTTTATCATTATCTTTTGGTATTTCTATTTTAGTTCATATAAAAATAAAAATAACCCCTTAGGTTTCTACACATTAAAGGGCCACACCTTATCAGATACATTAGAGCTCAAATCACTGAAATCGTAGCTGATCACTTTTAATTGGGCTTAACCTTATTTGACAGTCCACAACACATAATTATTTTATATATAAGCTCAATGTTGGATTAAAAATCCAATAGTTGCTTGGGTTTTCTCATAAAGGGCTCTCTAATATTTAAGTCAGTGGAGAGAAAAAATGAAGATGACTAAGGATGATATCTTTTAGATTTTTGAAGAGAATAAGGTGTAATAAAAAAAGAGAGAGAAAAATAACATGTTACTAGATGTTGGAGAAGAAGCATAAAGAAGAGGTAGCGGTTAAGAAGAGAGGCAAAATTCTCTTACTGTTATTTTATGCTTTTCTTTTATGGATGAATCTCATATTCGATAATGGAACTGTTGACGTTCGGTCATCAGAGATGATCATCAGAAGGCTTCGTAGGATTGTCGATAAAGCTTTCTTTGTTGCAAAGGACCTGTAAGAAGTCCTAGGGCCGAAAGTTCCAGTGAAAACCCTCCGACAGGCAAGTTAGCAATCGGAGTCACAGTCATAAGCTTGAGAAAGCTCGTAAGAGAAAGGCCCAGAGATTGGAATGCTCTCTGAGTGTTAAGTGTGTGTTACCTTGCTTAAGATCCCTCTTACCCTTTTTATGGATCCTTGGTCTCCGTCTGGGGGTCAGCCACGTGGAGTTCTATGGGAGAAACTGTTTGCTAAACTCATAGTGATTACGTGAATTCTAAGATGGTTGGTGGGCCTGGTCTTGTCGGACACACAAGCCAGGTAGTTGGTAGGCCTGGTCCCATTGAGCGCGCGGGTCAATGGTAGGTGGGCCTGGTCCCATCGAGTGCGTGGGTCAAATGGTAGGTGGGCCTGATTCCATCGGGCGCATGGGTTAGATGGTTAGTTTGTCTGGCTCACGTGGGGGGCTGCATAGGCCCCGCGGCTTGTTTAGGAGTTGATGTGGAAGCGGAGGCCGCTGAGGAGCGGGGCCGCTGAGGCTGCCTTGGAGAAGCGAGGGCTGCTGAGGAGTGGGGCTGCTTTGAAGAAGAGGGGCTGCCGAGGCCGCTTTAGAGAAGTGGGGGCCGCTAAGGAGCGGAGCCACTTTGGAGGAGAGGGGCCACCGAGTTCACCTTGGAGAAGCGTGGGCTGCTGAGAAGCGGGGGCCATTGAGGCCACCTTGGAGAAGCGGGGGACCGCTGAGGAGCGGGATCGCTTTGAAGGAGAGGGGTTGCCGAGGCCGCCTTGGAGAAGTGGGGGTCGCTGAGGAGCAGGGCGCTTCTTTTGGTCTCTACCGTCAGTTAACTCTGGCCGTTAACGCCTACGTGGCTCTACCAGCCATATTAGATGCCCTCCTGCTATTGAACTTAAGTGTTCACGCGCTTGTTGACCCTTGAGCAAAAGGAGCATAAAAATTTATCATCATTACTGGTTTAATCATCGGAGGTGGGGGTGCACCTCTTCGAGGCGAGGTCTCCTCGAAGTTCATCCGTATTTAAGGAGAAGCGCGGAAAGTGAAGCCAATTTTGGGCACGCCGAGGGAATATCTTTCGAGGGATGAAAAAGTTGGGCATTAACATTAAGCCACCACTTTTCTTGTCCCATCATTGGCCATAGATCTCGCTCCTTGTGCGGAACCGAGGCGCTATATCTCGGGCAAAGAGGGATTGTTGACAATTGAAGGTTGTCTTTAATTGCGGGTGGCCGCGTGGCAGTGCATCGGGCGGGACGATTCAAAAATTTTGTATAAAATCATCTCTCCTGCCCCTTCACGCTCATTGCGCCTTCGTCATCCTCTTTGTCATTTTCATCTCAGAATCCTGAACCCACAGAGTCCCAAACCTTCCATTCTCCTTTTTAGACACCAGGTCAGTCTTCTCTTGTCTCCTTCCTTTGTTTTCTTCTTCTTTCATCTTTTTTATCCATGGATCACCGTGCTATCAGGGAGGGCAAGAGGCCTGTAGTGAGTTCCCCACCTCCTCGAAAGAGGAGGAGGAGGAGGTTCCTTTGATACATCATTGACGTCGACCGGTTGGTGGTGTCACCATCCACGACCGTCCAACGACGACTATCTAACCTCCAGTCCAAGCATCTCTGTCTAGGGTAGCTCCGCCTAGGGTAGCCCCACCATCTTCAGTCCGTCCAACCCCCCCTCCAGTTTCCACCTCTGACCTGGCAGGGCCGAAGGGGATGGCCTCCATCATGACCCCTGAGGAAGTAGAAGACTTTAGGGTTAGGTATAGGGTTCCCAACACAATCCACCTGTTTGCCCCTGGACCCGAGGACAGGGTGAACTCTGACCAGTCTGGTTGGGTAGCCCTGCACGAGGAGTTCTTCAAGTGTGGGCTCCGCCTTCCCTTTCACCCATTTGTCCTCAACCTGCTAGACAGGTATGAACTTGTTTCGGCGCAGTTGACTCCAAACTCGGTTTGGATCATCTGCACCTTTGTCGTCCTCTGCTACCTTCACGGCTCGGAAGCTAGGATTTCTTTGTTTCGAGCCTTCTATAAGCTCCGCCACCATAGTGAAGATGGGTGGTGGATTTTTACCTCTAGGCCCCGAAGGACCCTACCACTTAGCCTCCCTTCCAAAGTCAAAGGATGGAAATCTCGTTTCCTATTCGCCCATGTAGATGGAGTGAGGATGAGTTGGAGGAATCCTGACGTCGGCCCTAACAAAATCTCCATCGTGGATGAGAGGGGTCGATAGCTCTTTGATCGCTTGACATCCTCCAAAATCCCACCCTGCAAGGAGTTGTTGGCCGAGGCCAGTCTCTATGAGGCCTTCTTGGCCCCGGCAGTTGGTGAGTGTGAGATCCCGCTCTTCTCATTCTCTTTGTCTATTCATTTTTCTTTTCTGACTATTAGTTCCTTGTGCAGCAATGAAGTTGCCCACCGAATGACTGAAGGTTGCAGCCCAGAGGAGGAGGGAGGAGGCCGGCGAGGTGGTGAGGCCGGCCAAGAAGTCTTGGCGGAAGGCCTAGGGCGAGCCGGCCCAGACCTCCGTGGCTCCCGTAGAGATTGCTCCCATGGAGGAGTCGAGGGAGAGGATCCCAGTTGAGTCATCGGTGGAGGAGATGCCCCCGCCATGGCCGAGGTGGGACCAAAGAGAAGGGGCCAGTTGGCCCAGGTAGAAGAGGCCAAGGATGGGCCTTCGGCTCTTACTGAGCCGATGGAGGTGGTTGACCTGGAGGCCGAGGACAAAACCTCGATCCCCACTAGGCCGGCGTAGGCGGCCAACTTAGGGGCTGAGGGTGGACACCAGGTCCCCCCCGAGCCGAAGGCGGGAGGGATCACCCCAGAGGCCGGAGGTGAAGGGAGACCGATAGACGATGGTGGGATGGAGACAACAACTCCACCATCGTCGCCCGGCCAGGGGTCTAATGCCAAAGAACCGCGATGGCCGCTGAGGTTCTCGGCTATGGATAGCGAGAGATTGGCGGAGCACCTGCTAGAGAGGATCCACCTGCTGAAGTTCCACGAGCAGCTCAATTGTGAGCCTGTCTCCAGGATCCTCGACACGACGCACGTGTCGGTGCTCTAAGTAACTTTCCTTCGCACCGTTCTTCTTTTTGTCAATTTAATCTGAACTTTGACTAACTCCTTCACCTTTGCAGACGGCCAACGAGGTTCTCACCCTCCAGAATGCCATGGTTCGGACCGAGGATGCAGTCGCGCACTCCCAGGAGCGGGTGGCCAAGTATAGAGCTCAATGTAGAGAGGTGGCCGAGAGACTAGCCAAGGCTCAGGCCTGGGAAGAGCTCCTAGCCGACAAGCTTCGGGCCGTCGAGGCTGCCTGCGTTGACTTGGAGACTCGCTTCCGAGAGGTCGAAGGAAAGGTGACAGCTGAGTTTGACCGGGCCTTAGTAGCTGAGGCCAAGTGGGCGGAGGCCATGACGAGGCTAGCACTGGCCGATGAGCAGCTGGAGGAGCTGGCTTGGGAGATGGGCGACATCGAGGATCGGGCCGAGGTAGCTGAGGCCAGCGCCCGCACTGCTGAGGAGAGGGCTGCCCTGGCGGAGTCGAACGCCCGAAAGGCCAAGGAGAGAAGGGCCAACACCGAGGCCCGAGCCTAGGACGCTAAGGCCTAAGCCAAGGAAGCCGAGGACCGAGCTCAGGACACCGAGACCCGAGCTCAAAATGCCGTTGAACAATACAATAGTTCTCCGGCATTCGACCTGAAGGTGGAAGAGCTAGGCCTTGATTCCTACCTCCAAGGCTTCAACCACTGCAAGGAGAAGGCTGTCTAGATCTTCGGGGTCTACAACCTTGACGCCATCAAGCCCCGAGGCCTAGACGATGAGGCGCCAGATGAGGACGATGCCGGTAGTGAATCAGAGCTCGCCGAGCTGTAGACCCTTAGGCCTTTGTCTGTTTTCTTCTTTTAACTTTGATTGTAACTGAGCTTGACTCAACTATTGTATTTCATTTGAATATTAATGAAAATAAAATTTTGCCTATATCAATCCATTTAGCTTTTGTAGCGGCTCCACTTCTTCATAATAGTGTATCAGTCCCAACCTTTAGGCTTGGCAGCAAGTGATTGGGGTCCTCCCAACGATCTGGCTGGGATCTGCACAAACTCGTAATGATAGTCAAGTCCTTAATGCCTTAGGCATTTGTCGGGATGATTCTAGGGTGCCGTTATCAGCTAAGGAGCGCTTAGGTAAGCTTGGGAGTTCTTCAGAACCGCCTCGGGGGTTTCGAGTGCCGGCTCGAGGAGTGACTCAAATGAGAACGAAACTATCAAAGTCTTGAACTACCTTGGGGGCGTTTTCATGCTAGACCAAGTGGTGACCCGTTAGTCGCAAGGCCGTTGAGCTCCTTTAGAACCGCCTCGAGGGTTTCGTGTGCCAGCCCGAGGGGTAACTCGAATGAGAACCGATCTGTCAAGGTCTTGAACCGCCTCGAGGGTGTCTCTATGTCGGACCAAGTGGTAACTCATTAGTCGCGAGGCCGCCGAGCTCCTTTAGAACCACCTCGGGGGGTTTCATGTGCTGGCCCGAGGGGCAACTCGAATGGGAACGAAACTGTCGGGGTCTTGAATAGCCTCGGAGGCATCTCCATGCCAGATCGAGTGGTGACCCGTTAGTCGCGAGGCCGCTAAACTCCTTTAGAACCGCATCAGGGGTTTCGTGTGCCAGCTCGAGGGGCGACTCAAACAAGAATGGAGCTGTCGTGGTCTTGAACCGCCTCGGAAGCGTCTCCACGCTGGATCGAGTGGTGACCCATTAGTCGCAAGGCCGCCGAACTTCTTTAGAACAGTCTTGGGGGTTTTGTGTGCTAGCCCGAGGGGCGACTCCAACGGGAACAAAACTGTTGGGGTCTTGAACCACCTTGGGGGCATCTCCACGCCGGATCGAGTGGTGATCCATTAGTCGCGAGGCTACCAAGCTCCTTTAAAACTACCTCAGGGGTTTCGTGTGCTAGCCTGAGGGGTGACTCGAACGAGAACGAAATTATCAGGGTCTTGAACCGCCTCAGGGGCTTGCCGGACCGAGTGGTGACCCGTTAGTCACGAGGCCGTCGAGCTCCTTTAGAACCACCTCAGGGGTTTCATGTGCCGACCCGAGGGGCGACTCAAAAAAAATTTGGGATTTTGAATTGCCTTGGGGGCGTCTCCACGCCGGACTGAGTGGTGACCTATTAGTCGTGAGGCCGCCGAGCTCCTTTAGAACCACCACGGGGGTTTCTTGTGCCGGCCCGAGGGGTAACTCGAATGGAAATGAAACTGTTGGGGTCTTGAATCTCCTTGAAGGCGTCTTCACGCCAGATCGAGTGGTGATCCGTTAGTCGTGAGGCTGCCGAGCTCCTTTAGAACTGCCTCAGGGGTTTCGTGTGCCAGCTTGAGGGGCGACTCAAATGGGAACGGAACTGTCAGGGTCTTGAACCGTCTCGGGAGTATCTCCATGCCAGACCGAGTGATGATCCGTTAGTTGCAAGGCCGTCGAGCTCCTTTAGAATCGCCTCAGGGATTTTGTGTACCAGCCCGAGGGGCGGCTCGAAC
Organism: Calamus simplicifolius; assembly: GCA_900491605.1. Taxonomy (NCBI): domain Eukaryota; kingdom Viridiplantae; phylum Streptophyta; class Magnoliopsida; order Arecales; family Arecaceae; genus Calamus; species Calamus simplicifolius. The sequence continues at coordinate 391,669 of UESW01004412.1, forward strand.
GGGAATGGAACTATTGGGGTCTTGAACCGCCTCGGGGCATTTCCACGCCGGACCGAGTGGTGATCCATTAGTCGTGATGTTGTCGAGCTCCTTTAGTTGACAAGTCATCAGCTTCGGAGATGAGTCAGATATAGTGTTTAGAATTTTTTTTTTATCAGCAGCCGAGGGAGTCCATCATTGATAATATCGACGGAGGTTGTTCACATTCCAGGTACATGGGATGAGCCATCCGTCGAGTCCTTCAATCCGGTGCGCTCCTCGGTGAAGTACTTCGGTGACCTGGTAAGGCCCTTCCCAGTTCGAAGATAGTTTGCCCTCCTCCATTGGTTTGGATACCTCGGCCTTTCTGAGGACTAGGTTTTCGGGACGAAACATCTTAAGGCGGACCCACTAAGGAGTGGGGCCACTTTGGAGAAGAGGGGCTGCCGAGGCCGCTTTGGAGAAGCAGGGGCTGCTGAAGAGCGGGACTGCTTTGGAGGAGAGGGGCTACCGAGGCCATCTTGGAGAAGTGGGGGCCGCTGAGGAGCGGGAGCCGCCGAGGGCACCTTGGAGGAGCGGGGCCCGCTAAGGAGAGGGAGCCGCCGAGGCCGTCTTGATGAAACGGGGGCCGCTGAGGAGCAGGATCGCTTTGGAAGAGAGAAGCTGTCGAGGCTGCCTTGGAGAAGCGGAGGCTGCTGAGGAGCGGGACCACTTCTTTTGATCTCTGCCGTAAGTTAACTCTGGCTAATACCTATGTGGCGCTAGCCATATTAGGAACCTTGCTGGTTACCTATGTTGTAGATTAATGCACATTATTATGATGAACATGCTTTCCATATGAGACTATATAGATTATCATAGGCCTTATCTTTTATAGGTGATATTATTTCTATTGGTCTGTTAAGGGACATGCGTGTTCTATATTATCTAGCATGTGCTGCTTGTGAATTTACTTATTGTTCATGCCTTTGAATTATCTTATTGTTAAGATTGTCGGTGGTACTAATGTGAACTTCACTGTCACGAAGAAAGGCTCAAGAGTTTTGTCCCATTATCTTCCATCAAAAATATTTGACATGTTTGAAAAGCTCTAGCGATAAGGTGAGCCCATACATGACCAATATTATTAGTAATGACACATATGTCTTCTATTAGTGGGCATCCTTGCACTATGGGCATTCTTTTTAATAAGATGCCTACCATCATCGATGTTGACGCTTACGCTCAACTTGATAGCTCATTGGAAAACTAGGCACCGCTCTTTTAAGATGGAGCACTACAGACAAGTCGATGGCTCTTATTGAGACGTGCAGGGCCACCAGAGCAATTTTCAAGTTAATGCTGACTGCTCGGCCCACACCCACTCGGTGTATAGCAACATCTTAACCAACTAACAACTTAAGCAGCAACGATGGCACTTTGGAATCGTCTCCTTATCCGAGCCAAATCCACTAACCAATCCATTCCCAAAAGCTTCATCTTATCTTCTTGAGTCCAACTTTAATCATTGAAGTGCTAAGTTACATAGCAGGTAATCCAGTCAGCCACACATTTTGCCTATCGATATACATGACGGACTATGATAACCATCGAATCTTACATGAGCTGCCAAATATCATAAAGGAGCGGGTATATATTATCGTGGTCCATCGTGTCCTGAATCTATCCAATGATTATGGAAGAGTCTCTTTCAATGAGGATCCGTTGGGCCCACAACTATTGAGTCGCTCTACTGATGCCAGCTTAAGCTGCTTTGAGCTCAATTTTCGAAACAAAAGAGTCCTGAAAGAAGGTCTCACTAGCCGCCATGAGTCTCCCATCTTCGAATTGAATGACATATCCTACACCACCATCGGTACCACAGACGCTGCCATCAAAGTTTACCTTAACAAATAGCAGGGGTAGGGGCTCTAGGAGATAGATATCGCCCTATGGACCGCTGCTGAAACAGCATGGAAGACCCAAAAACCTGAGGTAGTCAGGGAAGTAACAACATCTCTCAACTTGTGTTTATATTTAAAAATAAAAGTAAGATCAAAGTCTTAAAATTTAAAAATATTTTCATAAACTAAATTTATAGATTAATTTATTATTTTATAAGATAATATAAAATATATAATTTTCATAATTACTGATTTGATTTAAGTTTAAAAATAGTGATATTAAAAAGATGAGGGCAATATAAAATTACTTTAATGCGGAGTTTTTAGAATGTATTCAAATACAACAACCTCATTATCCCTGCTAGATTGTTAGTGATTCTAGATGGATCATCACTTCATATGAATGCTCTTTTAATTATAAGTCATTCAAGTTAGTAAATATATTAAATTTCTTAATAGCCATCAGCATAATTCCTATGCCAACTAAGTTATTGGTTAATTCATTACATCATAAGTTCACCACATTATTTGACACTAAGGCTGTGTTTGATAGCTTTTTGGTGGATAAATGTACAGGATAGCATTATCCAGAGGATAGCTGAAGGGATAAGCACCTTTTTAAAATTACCACTCTGCCATCAAGGGATAACTTTAGTTATTCCTGGGTTCCCTAGGGAATAAGTTCAGGGGATAACCCATGGTTAAACATGGTTTATCCCTTATGGTTAAACTTTTTTAGCACTATCTCCTGTAGCTATTATCCACCATATTAAACACATCCTAAAGATTAGGGTCCCTGATTATATCATGTGTTTAATTAACCACCTTATGAAATTAATCTAATTATTGCTTGATTGATGATACATCTAAATCTATCTTTTCTCTGCTCCTCTAATCAGTAGGTAATCAGGGCTCCACGCACCAAATTAACTAACACTCGCTCAGATCTATCCACCTCTAGAGCCCTTTCGCCCCTCAACCACCTAAATCCTGCAATCCGTCGCAAGCCAGAGTGGCGCCGTTTACTTTATGTCATCCCGTCGGCGAACGCAACACACCACGGACTTCAATATTCGTGCACCTTGACACGACTTCTGAAGTATGACGTGTACTATATTGGAACAGGATGGATCGATGAAATATCCGCCTCAAATCGGACACAACACGCGACCTCGGCGAGAACTAAACTTGGCTCTCGAGATCTGCGGGATGTCATTGTCCACTTCCGCCGTCTTCGATTCCCACGCCGTATCCCCATTTCTCCACCCTTCTGCTGGCCTCGTCCCACGGTGTCCCCCACGTCCGATCCCCATCCGGCGGCCTTCCGTCCGCCCGCAGGCCCTGCTTCCTCGAGAGGCGTCTCCTCTCGGCCGGCGCCCCGAGGTAGAGAGAGGATGGATCGGAGGAGGGCGGGGAGCCCAGTGTACGGGCGGCAGAGGAGCGGTGGGTCGAGCAGCACGGGTTCGTCGTCGCCGGGTATGTCGCCGGCGCACCACCGATCGGCGTCGGTGTCCGGGCTGTCCAACGTCAAGAGGACGCAGAATGTGGCAGCCAAGGCCGCCGCGGCGCGCCTCGCGCAGGTGATGGCGTCGCAGAGCGCCGCCGGTGACGACGAGGACGAGGACGAGGAGGACATCCCCTCCGCGGCCGGCGTCGGGTTTCGGTACGGTGCGTCCCGGCCGGGGGCCAGCAGTAATGGCAGCAGCGGCGGCGGTGGCACTTCTTTGCTGGGGAGGTCGACTAGATCTCCCTCGCCTGCGGTAAGTTCGTAGTTCAGGGTGTCAATTTTAGTAAAATTCGGGAAAGTCCTCTTTTAGCCTTTCAAGTTTTTATTTATTGTTTTGCCTTGGACTTAGGTAGCAAACGGATTTGGAGTAGGTACCATGCAACTGAATTTTTCTTATAATGAAGCATTCTTGTTAACACGATTTGATTTTCAATTTGAGAACTTGTTCTTTTCGAATGGGATTGCGAGATTTCTCGCAGTGGTTTTGATGAGTTGAGATTTTACTTCTGTGGACGAGAAAGTGGCCGATCTGTTGTGGATATAATTTTAAGGGGAAAGTATTCTTTGAAATTGTTAATTGTTGAAGTTCTGCTACTTAAAAGTTAATTCTGGATTATAATTTAAGACGAAAGGAATGTGATCTAATTGAATAACTCACTTATTGAATCGAAATCACATGGTAATAATATAAGTATTGGACATAGTTAATATAATATTAGAACCAGGTACTGGTTTTAATGGAAATATCTATTAAGTGCTAACCTTCAAAAAAAAAAAAAAAGTCCCTCCTTCCAATAACTGAATAATTGATCTTGGATTTGATGTAATACTTATTAGTCATTTAAGATGGTTGTATGAGAAATTTATTCAAGCTAAATAGTATTGCTTTGAAGTCATTATCTTTCTTTCTATTGGATCAAACAAAGAATTGCTGTAGATGGTAGAAGCAAATTGCAAGTGTATGCTATAGTTGGTTGCTTGCTCATGTGATTTTGTGGCATTTTGATTAGTTAGATCGGAACTCTGTAGAACACACTCCAGCAGTCCGCTCTACGTCAGCTGGAAGGCCATCAGTTTCTGTTCGTCCAGCACCGTTGGCTCCCCCAAGTAAAACAACGCTGAGGACCCCTTCACCAATTCCAGCAATTGAACTTCCCAATGATAGGCGCAAAGAGAGGAGGTGATGTTTTAGTTGCAGGCCATGTATGTTGGACTGATATTAGGATGACTTGATGATTGTTGTGTTATTCACATATATCTTCTTGCCTGTTTAGATGCTGCCTGTGTTGTTATGCACTGTTAAGTCTCAGATAAAAGTTTGGTTTTGTTTCCTTCTTAATAGTATGAACTGCAATGCACCAACCTCCATGAGGATATGTAATCTCTGATATGTTCTCATTCATTCTTTCCCATATCTGTGATACTTTTAAAGGATTATAAATCCTTAATAATTCAGTTATGAACTGATGTTCATGTAGAATGAAAATCACTCTTTACCATATCTATACCAGGGGAAAAAGAAGCCTATTCTCACTGTTCTTTAAATTGTAGCTAAGAATCATTCTTTTATTCCTTTAACGTCATTTGTATGTAAAACATGTTATTATTTGCATCTCTTCACCATTGATGTTATGCTTATCTGTACATGTCAATGCCAGTATTTTTTTTGTTCCTACATCTATTTCTCTAGGACCCTTGTTTGTATGCTTTAATAGGTCACAAATGATATAAATGCTGATTAGATATGCTACAGGCTTCCACCAGATATGGGACATCTAAACTCAAGGGAATCAGGAAGTCAACGTGAAGCCTCTGCACTTCAGGATGAGGTATGCATGGAACTATATGAACACATCTTTCCTTTTGGTGATGATCTATGAAACCAGTTGCTGATAAATAATGGCTGATAATTCTGTTTGGCTGAACTTTTGTCCATCTTGCAGTTTGATATGCTACAAGAAGAGAACGAGAATATTCTTGAAAAGGTACACTATCCTTTTATATAAGAGTAAACTCCTATTTTTATGTGAGGCATTAAAGCACACCATTAATGTTTGTCAACCAGTTGCGGCTTGCAGAAGAGAGATGTGAGGAAGCAGAGGCCCAGGCCAAGGAGCTTGAGAAACAGGTCACTTTTTAATTTTGTTCTTGACTTTATTTATTTTTGATAAGGTAATGAGAGATTATGGATGTTATTTATGACCTCTTGGACATTAAATAATTAGATATTCATATTGGTAGCCCACATTTCTCTCATGCATTCTATCCCATTGTCTTGTTTTACTGGAATCGCTGAGACTGTTATCAGGCAAGCACATATACAATCAAACATGTTAGTTGAAATTGTAGCATGAAAGATATAATTATTTTTGCATTTTTCAATACTGCACATAGCATGTGCAAGATTGCAATGCATGAAAATGAGCTAGGATCAGCTGTTAGATTTTGTAGAAGTGGTACCTTGTGCAGAATGATGTCTTATGACCATCTTGATTTGCCACTGTGCAGTTCCTTGGAACTTCTTGAAAATGCATCAATTCAGGACTCCGGTTTTTTGTCTATCTGTAAAAAACAAGGCCTTCTTTAAGTCATTATGGGCATATGATACTGTGACACGGTGTCGTGATAGAGCCAATGTTGCTTTAGCATATTTTAGAATTCGAGAAAAAGAAATGCTAGAGAGGTTTTAATTTTTCTTCTCCAAATATGTACCAGGACAGATTCATACAGAAAGTATGTGAGAAAAAATGAGGGTTGAAATTGGGTGAATCTGTTTTCTTTTAAGTTGTTATAGATTAAGATGAAGTAGAATTCTGAGTGATCAGGAGTTTTGGTCTAAGTAAAGTGGTAAAGAGAGAGAGAGAAAATTTTGCAATCAGATTTCTGATTGGATCAGCCATAGCTTTGATGTTCAAGAGACAAATATTAGATGAAGAAATGAGAAACATGGATTAGAGGAAGGAAAAGCAGATAGAGAAAGAAGAGAATAATTAGTTATAATTTTCAGATTTGATTCGTTTTTAAATCTTGATCAGATCTAAATGCAAAAATTTGTTACAACAAGATTAGTATGTGGATGAGAAGAGGGAGGATGATTCCTATCTATCGATATGTTTCATACATAGTTTACTAATATTAAATGAATTTTCTTTCCCTCTTTTACCAGCTTTTGTGAGATTGTAGAAACACCATTCTGACCTACAAAGTAGATAATTTATGTGCAGTGCTGTGTTTATCTGGAAGCCTTTCATAACCAGCAAGTTCAAATTTATATGTCAATGATATAAGCGTACAATTCCAAATTGGCACTGTAAATCACAGCTTTGTTTGTGTTAGAGTCTCTGAATTTCTCCTTTTCACATGCTTCAATATAGTGTGGATTTGATCATCATTTGGATTTTCAACTACTAGAAATGTACAGCTGTTAGCAATTTAGATCAACACTTTTTTGCTTATATCTATCACAATCCCATACCTTCTTCTTGCCTTTTCATTCACTGGTTGAATTATGTCTGTTTGTTTCACTTGAAACCTTTATCATCTTGTGAATGTGTGGTTATGCTATCATGCCATCCCTTCATTTGATTGAAAATGAATGTATGTTCTTCTACTTGATGCTTCTTCACATAGGAGAAGTAGATAACAGGGGCTTGCATATTTACATCACTATTGAAGTGAATAACAGGGGTTTGGAAGTAACACAGTTGATTGGAGTTGAGTTGTATACTTATTGTCATGTTGAATAGTGATTTGCTTCGTCTCAATTCACTGCTGTGATTGAGGTGCATGCTTATTGTCATGTTGAATAGTGACTTGCTTTATCTCAAATCACTGTTGTGCTCAACATCACTATTTTTTTTAAAAATCTTTAATCACATTGTTAAATGTCTAAGATGTGCCTGCTTATTATAAGTTATATTGGTTATATTCATTGTGTAAGATACTATCATTATTGAATATTTTAATTCTGCAGGTTGCTGCTCTTGGAGAAGGGATATCTTTGGAGGCCCGATTATTGAGCAGGTTTGTCATAGGTTTTTGGTTTACCTGTGCTAACGTTTACCCTATCTTCACACCGTGACATATTAGGTAATTAATTTGCAGGAAGGAGGCAGCTCTCCGTGAAAGAGAGGTAACTTAACAGTGATGACTTGTACATAATTAGCATAGCTAGGCATAATTTTTAGTTTCCAAATAGGTTATTCGTAAAACTCTTTTGGAAGATTGTAGGTATCAGCTTGAGTTTGCCCCTTTTCTTGCTTTTGATACAATTTTAATTTTTTAGAGCAAGTCATTGACTTCTCATATGGCTTATTCTCAACCTTGTTAATGGATACTTACGCAATGCATGAGGCTCAGTGGAACTATAAAAGCATGATGGAGGCCTTAATTGTTGATGTTAATGACCAGGCCTGTGTTTATGTTCTTGACTTAGGCATGAACAAGTTACTTGTAATGAATTTTGTCTTTGTAGTGGAAGTTACTTCTGTTTTTAGTGCATCCATACATAGATGGACAAAAGCACATGCCTCCCTCGTTGGATTAGCTTGGCTACATGGCTCTAGTAAAGACATATTTTTGTCTGGAGCTAGCATAAGCCTCCTGTTTGGTATCTGGACTCATGGGACATGTCGTTATGTTCTCAAACAAGGAACTAGATTGTTTATTTTGTTTTATTCTATTTAATTTTCTATTGTTTGGCTTTTCTTTTCTTTCTTTCTTTTTTAAGTTGGGTGTGGGAGTGGAGGGGAGGGGCGCTAGCTGGCATGAAGGGAGGGGAGAGTACTATGTCCAGGTGTAGAAATCCTTGTTGGAAAAGGTTATGATGTCTGGCCTTTTCCAATTGAGTAACCATACATTGGAAAATCTTTCTGCAACAGATTCTTCTTCAAACACTATGGATTGCATTTTGTATCCAATGTTCCAGACTAGGATAAACAACCAGTGTATCCCATCAAGTTAAATTCATAAGGTTCTAGAGCTGCATGTGGTAGCCATCTTGGTCCTATAGTTTTATCTAGAAATCAAAGATGAAGATGCTCAGGGCAACCAGGGAAAGAATGAACCTTTTTTAATAAGATGTTCACCATGTCTTTATAACCTTTTCAGCTTGGCAACATTTTTTTAAATATTTAAAAATCAAGTGTAATTTCCAATTTAATTATTGTAATTGCAGTTGGATTTCTGATAAGATTTTATCAGTGGAAAGGCCATGGTGAGCAAATTTTGTCATATGTCTTGAGTGAAAACTAAGTTAAAGCTCTTAAAACAGAGGCCAACATTGCAGTTACTTGGATTAACCTGCTAATCTCTCTTTTGAACTAGTAAGAGCTGATCCCTTTTCACCTCAGGCTGCTCTTAAGGCTTCCAAGCAAACTAAGGATGGTAGAGATGAGGAAATAACAGCACTTAGCCAAGAAGTTGAGGTATTCATCATGAATTTCATCGGTTATTTAGTTCTTCTGACTGTAGTTTTCTGTCTCCCAAATGTAAGTCTAAACAACTTACACTAATTGCAATTAAGTAATTGCTTGTTTTGACTGTTGTCTTTCATGTCTTCTACATATGTATAAGACTGCTAAAGAGGAAGTTGCAAAAGCCATTGGACAACTCAGAGAAGCTGAATTGGAAGCCAGGGCTCTGCGCTCAATGACACAAAGAATGATTCTAACACAAGAAGAGATGGTTTGCTCTTTGATCATAAGTTAGACTTCTGGATACTTTTTCTGCATGCTTGCTCCCATCGAGAATCTAACTGTATTTGCATGCTCTAAATTATAGGAAGAAGTTGTTCTGAAGAGATGCTGGCTTGCACGCTACTGGGGTTTAGCTGTAAAGCATGGTAATCTACTCCATCGTGACATATTTCATGATATAAAGACTTTCTGATTCTATGTGTCTGGTAGTTCTTCTAAACTCCAAGATTTTCTTGTTTTTGTCTTTAAAATCACGAACATGTTTCTTCATCACTGTTGAACCGTTGTAGATATTTTACACACAATCACATCGTGCTAATCACCAATCAGATGCTACTTCAATCTTGTCATCCCATACCTTTTTGGCTTTGCTCGGCACCACTTGCATCTCCAATGGTATTGGCTTGAGATCATTACACCATACTCCCAACTAATGCCATTTCATTCATTACAATGGATTACATAAGTGGATCTACACTTTTTTAAAATAAAAATATTATCTATTTTTGGACATATTATTGGTTTTTTTAAAAATAATTTAAAAACTATGCTTTGGTGTATTTTCATTATTTTTACTTGAATTAATGATTTTTAAGCCATCAAACACTTAAAAAATTTGACAATTACATTGCTATGCAAAAAATGACCGAATTGCTTCAAAAAAATACTTCTAAATTTTCTATATAGAATACCAACTTTTAGTATTATTTCAGTTTTTAAATAATTTGGTTAATTTTTAGTTGAAAATTAATATTTAATCATAATATATATTTAAAAATTAATATTAATTTGGATCAATGCACTGGGGATGTTACATATATTTTTCTATGCATAGATCACCTTAGCTCTATAGCATTAGGGATGGCAACGGCTCGGGGATGGCCCGGAGCAGCCTTTACTGGTTTCCATCCCCGTTAGGAAAAATCTTTCTGTTCCCAACCTCGTTAAGCCGTTATAGTTAATGGGGTAGGGACAGGGATACCCGGCCGGGTAGTGGCAAGGGGCTAGCTGGCGCGCGCAGGGCTAGGGGCAAGGCTGCAATGTTGCTCAGATTGCCTGTATTTTTGAGATGGCAGATGGTTGGAGGTTGTGACAGAATATTGAGGGGAGGTACTCACATGTTGCTCCAGACCAAGGATGGGGCTTGGACATGGCCACAACATCGGATGGGCGTGGCCTTGGCACACCTTGTGCCGGCAAGGACTTGACCATGAAGTCCACATGGCAAAGGTCAAACCGTGATGTGGCAAATGTCGGATGACATGGTGAAATCGTTGCTCGGAGTACGGGTGCAAGGCACGGATTGACGCATGGCGCACACGGCTGGCCGAAGGCCTAGGTGGGAATTCGATTGCTTGCAAAGAGAGAGTTCGGGTGGTTCCGCAGGTAAACGGGTACCCAGCGGGTACCCATTTGGCCGTTTACATAAAAAAAATAATATTATTTCATTAAACTTATAATTTACTGAAAGCTTAAGAAAAAAATAATGGGGGAGAGAAATCTGTTTGCTAGGGTTCTGGCTTTGATGTTCAGGGCGGCTACGTTAAAGAAGAGAAGAGGCGAGATTCAAACGTATTTTACTAGGATTTTTTAGTATATATGTTTTATTTATTTTAAAATTTAAATATGTTATATTAAAGCTAACGGGGATGGGGATGGGTAAATGGGGATGGGGCGAAGGAAACCGTCCTCGGCCGTTTACCCATTTAGCCATTAAATCGGTAATTTTCGTACCCATTAAGCCATTTAGACCGGGGATTCTCAAAGCCGTTAGAAAAGGTAGCAGCCGGGTAAATGGCCAAATGGAAAAAATTGCCATCCTTATATAGCATATCATGAACAAAAAATGCAAAATAGAAAAAATTGCATGCTTTTCTCTTCTTTTAGCATTTTTTGACCCATTTTAGTGTTAAAACAATAAAAAAGAGAGAAAATGTGTAGAACATTCTACCTCTTTTCTTTGATCCGAGCTGCTGGCCAGCAAAATCCTGCCTTAACTTTCTTTTTCTCCTCCCCCATACTTCCAAACCTTCCAGAGTTCAAAGGAGAGGACAAAATGGTAGGCAAGTCTCTTTCTCCTCCCCCTCTTCCATTATTAGCTTGTCATGTATATATGCTAGTTTGAACCAAACACCTTTACCAACTTGATTTTGCATCGACTAGAATCAGGCAGCTCAGGTCAGTTTGAGGGCCTTGGCCTGTAACATAATATTTTAATCGAAGGTCATTAAGATTGGAAGGAAAGGATAAATGTTACACCACCTGTCAAATCAATTCTGTCTATGTCCTAAGAATACTGTTCATTTTGTCTTCACTCTTCACATGTCATTTGTTACATACCTGACATCTTCTGGTCTTCTATACATTGTTGTAGGTGTCTATCCAGAGATTGCCATATCAAAATATGAGCACTGGTCATCATTAGCACCTCTTCCTCTTGAAGTTGTCATTTCTGCTGGTCAAAAGGCTAAGGAAGAATCATCGGGCCGAGGTAAGTCAATTAATTGCTAGTAATATGATTACTAATACGATCATAACTGATCATAAGTTATTATTATTTAAGGATGAAGTGTTTCAAAAGTTTTGATGTATTGTTAAATATTAATAGGTAAAGATGATTCTGAGAGAAGACTTGTTCGGGATTTGAGTGACATAGCAGGAGAAGGCAACATAGAGAGCATGCTTTCAGTTGAGAAGGGCCTAAGAGAACTTGCATCTTTGAAGGTCCTCTTTTATCTTGCACACTTAAGACTGCTTTAATTTGTTTATATGTATGTAAGATCTGGCTCATTCTTTCTGCCTTTTTACTCATTATTTTTATATGCTTGTAATCATTGATTGAAGGTGGAAGATGCTATTGTGCTTGCACTGGCTCAACATCGGAGACCAAATTTGCTTCGACAATTGTCTTCAGGTTTGTGTATATTCTAGATTATGGCTGTAAGCCTTTGTACAATCTTCTTGTTTCTTACAATTGACCTTGCCAAGCTAATGCTATCATGAGCTGACAATTGTTTGATCGTTGCCTGTCGCTTTCTCTCTGTTTTTTTGTGTTGGCATATACACAAAAGTTGGTAATATTTGAGTTTAATTTCTAATATCATAAGAGATAAGAAATTATTCATATTATCCTTTTCTTGTCCCAATTTTTCTTGTCCTTTATTAAAGGTAGTGCAAGATAAGATCTTAACTTGCAAGCTTTTGTTGAATGTGGATCAATTTAATCAGTGTTGTGCCTTGTAAAATGGCTAGCGTGCAATATTGCTCTTGGTATGTCAATTTACTCAGGACTTACTATAATTCTTCTTTTACTCAGTATTTGCTTCTGCTTTTAGAAACATAACTTGGGATCATTTATTTTTCACCAACTTATGTTCTGGTTGAAAATAAAATGAGAGAAAATCGATTACGGTGGTTTGAACATATACAACAAAGGCCTTTAGATGCTCCAATTAGAAAGAGTGATCTTTTAACGATCCATAGTAATGATAGAGATAGAGATAGACCTAAACTAATATGAACAGAAATAATTAAAAAAGATATAACTATTTATAATTTGAGTGTCGACTTAGTCCTGAATAGAGCAGAGTGGAGAAAGCAGATTTATGTAGCCGACCCCATGTAGTTGGGAAAAGGCTTAGTTGAGTTGAGTTGAGTTATGTTCTGGTGTAGGATTATGCTATAATAAGTTTTAAAATGTTTTTTTAGCATGGCAATTGGAATGAAGCAAATGTACCGATTTACTCTGCAACTTCTATTGAAATGGCTAGATTCAATATTTAATTTCCCATGATTTGAAGCTTCTTGGTCATTGGATAAACAGAGCATTGTATATTATGAATCATTGCCTGGTAATCATTAATTACCTGTATATCATATTTTCTGAGGGCCATTGTTTAAGCAATACTGACATCTAGCACAGTGTAATTGACAATATTGCTATAAATTTGGTTTGACCAGTATGTTATTATGATGACAGCTTTCCAGTTACACCCCCCACCCACCCCAGTTCTCAGCCAAGAGATTCAACAAGCCATGTGGTAGCTACATGGATATTGTATTCACAAATGTTATGTGAGACTAGAAATGCTTTGAGTCAATGCTTGCATCTCCAAATAAACAATGAAGTACATTTCTGGTGTATTCTTTTGAGATCAGGCAAATTGATTCCTGGGAGCAGCTTGATTTGTATTTGATGTAAAATTTTTGTAACTATCTTTATGTGAGCATAACTCACTCATATATTGTTCAACACAGCTTTATGCCTTCCACAATATTTTTAATACGGTATGCCAATATAGAGGGCTGACAGAATGTTACTACACCTAGTTTTTCTTGCATCATGTTACCACACATATTGGAGGACTTTTGCTCTCATAGATCAAAATAATATACTGTCTTCATGTCTTCTATGACAACTAATACATTTTATTTCACTTTTCTCTGTGTATGCAGGTTTTAAATCACCTGGTGATCCAAAGTTCTTGGAGTCATTTGGTAAAAACCTATAGGATTTTCATATCACTTCTAATGGATTGAATTTGACATGCACACTCTGATTTGTGTTGCATATGTTTGTGTATGTGTGCATGTCTTATGTGCGTTGGTCACTGGTGGGCAGATACTTCTGTCCGTGGGCTTGTGTGCAAGCAAGCACATATTCAAAAAATGATGATATGTTTGATTTCAATAATTGCTTATATTTTATCAGCTTTACATGGCTAATTCTTTAAGCTCTTCTGCTTCTTTTATTGCTAGATATTAGCTAAAATTGATATTTCTTGCAGAACTAAACCAAGAGGAGTCAGAAGATGTTACTTTTAAGCAGGTCCTTTTTTTCTTGGAGCTCTCTGAGTGGCTTCAATTGAGTGCACCGCTATGTTTATTTTGTTGCTTATCACCTGGTGGATTACTTCTATTGTTGTCTTTAATACCTTAGCACTTCTATTTATTTATCAAGCTTTATGGAGTTCTCTCTCACCCTATTCTGCCTTTTCTTGCATTTACTGCTGCCTCAAATCTATTTTTTTTTCCTTTCTTTATAACAAATTTCTACCGGATATCTTGTTGTTAAATGATAAGCCATACTTTTGCTTGTAAAATTCATTATGTTATTTTATTTCCATGTTCTCTCTTCTTAGCCAGCAGGTACTCAACTCAACTCATCTAAGCCTTTTCCCAACTACATGGGGTCGGCTATATGAATCTGCTTCCTTCACTTTGCTCTATTAAGGACTAAGTCGACACTCAAATTATAAATAGTTATATCTCTCTTAATTATTTCTATTTATGTTAGTTTAGGTCCACCTCTACCTCTATCATTACCATGGATTGTTAAAAGATCACTCTTTCTAACTGAAGCATCTAAAGGTCTTCATTGTATGTGTCCAAATCACCGTAATCGGTTTTTTCTTATTTTATCTTCAATTGGGGCTACTCCTGTCATTTCTCATATATTTATTTCTATTCTATCTTTTAAAATTTTATAATATATCCATCTTAACATGTTCATTTCTGTTACACTTAATTTATTCACATGTTTCAGTATTGCTCAACACTCTGTTTCATATAACATAGCTGGCTTAATAGCAGTTTTATAAAGTCTTTCTTTCAATTTTAATGGGCTTAGCCAGCAGCTACTATTCTTGGTATTTTAGCCAAATAATAGCTTGATGTCAAGCATTTTCTTGTAGTCCTAAAATGTAGTAAACTAATTAAAAATGTGCTAAATAAATGTCTATGCATAAAGGAGTGTACATTCTGAATGGCTGGAACTTTTGGAGAAAAAACATTATGTTTTCCAAATTTCTCATGTATATTAGTTGAAAGGTGGATGCTCCAATAATACATCTATTACATATTAGATATGAGATCTTGTGGGAATTTTAACTGCTAATGATGATTTGATCACAAGTTTAAAAAACTCCAATCCTTGTATTTTCTCCTTTCATCTCAAGATCTAAGCAAATTGGTCTACAAGATGATTTAATCACATTATAGTTTCCAGATGAAAAGTTAAAAAAATCTAGTCCTTGTATTTTCTCCTTTGATCTCGAGAACTCAAATGGGGTTACAAGAAAAAGGAAACATATTTGGGGACATGAAATTTATATGCGAGATGACTGGATTCATTAAAATATCAAACCTGAATCCTTCAATATAAATGAAATTTTGCTATTCTTACTTTGAATTCTGTGCATTCTGTCAAGTCCTACCATTCTTGAATATTCCAACTTTGAGGACCTGCTTTGACTTGGGCTACAAATGATATTTAAGCTTTATGGCTGTCAAATTCTGAATGACACAATTTGACAGATTTATTTATAATTAATAACCTTTGACTTTTGGCAAGATAAGGGTAAATAAGCCTTGAGCTTCTGTAGGAAATGTTGCTGATCTAGCAATTTTCACCTTTTTAATATGTGCATGTGTTGGAAAGCCCATTCATGATACTCTAGAACTTTTATTAGACAATATGCTGTCTAATCATATTCTTGAATTCTCATTTGTGATGTGCTAGACCTTATGTCTTCTTATTATTACCTTAAGGATTATATTTATAGCAATCTTATAATTGTTATTAGTATGTGTAGCTAAGTTTTTAAATCTCATGGGGCAGAGATGTCCTGATTTTTTATTTCACATAGATGTCCTGATTTTTTCATGAAATAAGACGCTCCATGTCCTATCCTATCTTGATCATCAACCAAGTCAGGCATCCTTGTACTTGCATCAAATATTTTTTTCTTAAAAAAAATTATTTGTGAAACTTTAATATTTTATTCAATTTATAAACATATTTGAACTTCAAAAGTTATACTTTATGATAAATTAGATTTATTTTAAATTGAGACTATAATGTAATAGAATGGGATGAGATGATCGAGATCAGCCCTGGAATCTTTATGGGATAAGACGTTTTGGTCATCTTAGCCCTTGTTCCATTGATGTTTGAATCATTGCCTATATCAGTATCCTCAGAAATTTCATTATATGTGTGAACTTGTTACATTAGTGGGCTGTTTGGAGTCCTGTAAGTAGAGCTGCATGGAGCTCTAGTTGTAGGTGCAGGCCAGCCTGCTTGTTTGGATGCCTGTGACTTACATTGCATGATATGTGGAGCTGCTCATTAAATTTTTCATTTAGGATAATCTTATAGTGATTCAACTTGCAGTCAAAATAGCCACATAATGAATTGCAACCACTTGAGCGGGTATTTTAATTAAATTAAGAGAGTCCCTCCTCTTATGCTTTCCTTTCTCTCTCAACTCTCAAGTCCCTCCTTGCTATCACCCTCATTGCTGCTGGCCTCACCACCTTCGGGATGCCTACAGCTGCCTCATCCACCTTGGAGTTCACTGTACTGCCCTCCACGCTTCCTCCACCACCACCCACCCTCTGTGCTGTTTCTTTAACTTTTCCGTCCTCAGGGCTTGCACTGCCACCTGCTCCCTTCTAAAGGGCGGCCTGGTTCGCACCTAGGCCCTTGCCATTTGTGGCTTTGACAATTTTTTCATCCAGTACATCCTCATCTCCATATACATTGAGTGTTCTGAGCTGGCATCTGCTTGCAAGGTGTTTGACTGAATATTTGTAAGGGATGCTCCTTTTTCTCCAAACCCAAGAAGTGAGATTTCTTTTAAGTCAACTATTGCAAGTTACACTGCAATTAAGTTGCAGTGTAATATCAACTAAAAGGTTTCAAACAGCTCCTAAGTTTTTTTATTGATATGGCAATAGCATTACTAGTAATTTGATCTTAATGCAATATGCATACAACTTATTTTCAGTTGTGGATATTGCACCTTCTGCAGGCATGGCTTCTATATTTCTGGAGGAGAGCTAAAGTTCATGGCGTGGAAGAAGATATAGCTGAAGAGAGGCTGCAATTCTGGATTGGTCGCAGTGGCCAGACACCAACTTCTCATGATGCTGTTGATGGTAAACCCTCAGTTTCATCACCAATGGCAATAATGTTTTATCTGTTAATTTGTATTTTGAATGGAATCTAAAGGCCATTGAGCCAATGTGGCATTTCACCCTGATATTTTTTGGACAATTCTCATTCCATATTTTTATGTTTCATTAGAAAGTTGGGGGATATAGTTTACAGGTATCCACTGAGTTATCATAGTTGCATGCCAAGTTCTTGTAGTTTTTGGATCATATTCTTCATTCATCTTGAAAATTTACTGCTTGTGAACATCATACCTATGACTTATCTTTCATCTTTATGAATCATTACAGTGGAGAGAGGTCTGATAGAGCTCAGAAAGATGGGTTTTGAACAGCAATTGTGGGAAGCATCCCGAAGAGATATAGAGCAAGACTCTTCAGGAACAGAGAACTCTTAGTGATGATTGTGAACTTCTGTTCGTTCCATTTGTTAATTTTATATTCTGTGGCAACCATCGTCATCTTGCCTGGTTGGGTAGGAATCCATGAATATCCACGTCAGCATGCTTCGTGTTTGATAACCAAGGGCTTCAGTTATATCAGGGACTGGCAACTATATTTTCCTGTAAGTGTAGATCGATTTCATGTGAATGCATGTAATTTTAGCTGGTTTCATTCTTTTTGGTGTATGCGTTATTTGTTAAACATAGACATGGTTATTCATGTCATCTGGCTTGCTGCTTGGTTCAATTTGTCAAAAGGACTACATTTGTATTAAGATCAATTGGTTGCAGCTTTGTTTGGCTGTCCATGACTGTATTACCTAGATCACTGCCTTGTTTACCCTGTCATGTAAGCAGTCAATTCTTCTTTTTTTTTTTAAATAAAAGTTGAAACTCCATGTTATGGTTATAACAATGAGGACTTGTCCCAAGTACTTGATGTCAAGTCTTAGAAGGTACCATATCATGATCGTTCCTGTTTATTACAAGATTCTACACCTTTTTCTTCCTCCTTTCAGTTTTAACATGTAGGGGTCCAAGTGGAGAGGGTGAAAAGTTTAAGGACTTCATAGGCAAATGTATTATTGGATCCTTGATTTTAGCTTTCTATAATCTATATCTTATGCGATATATTATTATACTAAACTAAACTTGGCTACATGTACTTGGATACATAAATCAATCATCACAATTAGAATGGTTTTGACGTGTGTATGTAACCAAGGATTAAAAGGACGATGAGATTGGTGTGTAACTAATTTCATCTTTTATTATATTACTATATTATTATAATAAAATTCATATAATTATATAATATTATTATAATATATAATATTAGAATTATATTTTAAACATTATTATTCATATATTATAACATTGTAATAATAAAATATTTTTATATTTTATCATACTAATAATATATTATATATATAAAAATGTTAATATCTATTTATAAAATATAAAAATTTATTATTTATTATATTAATTAGAATAAAAATAATACATTGTTAAATAATTGGAAATGCTATGTCCTTTTTTTTTTCATTTTCTACTATTAAAATTTTTTTTTTCAATTTGATTATCAATGTTTCAGAGAATTAATTATCAAACCTACATATTTTTTATTAAAAGTTTTACCATCGGAACTTTATTGCTCAAAGCGACACGTCGCAGGATAAATGCTCATAGCTTATCGACTGCACCTATTGCAGCCGAGGGTGACCATGTCATCTATACGGTCATCGGGTGATGGTTAGGTTGCCAAACATCTATTAATCCAAAATAGGGTTAGTAATTTTGGAGTTGTATTCAAATTGATCTATTGAACATGGTTAATAAAACAATTAGAATCGAATTACGGATTGATCAGCTAACCCTAACTACCAATCCAGATATAATCCATCATATCTATTATCTAAGTTAATATTACTTTTTAATTAATTATTATTTTATAGTGATTATAATATAAAGATTTTATGTTATTTTTTTAAAAAATTATTTATATTTTTATAATTTTTAATATTAATAAATTTGTATTAAATATATTACACGAGTAATATCAATTATATAATTCATGCAATACATAGATCAATATGATCCAATTATAAATGAATCAAATTCGGATTGGCCCACTTGACCCACTTGTCATGATACTCCCACATGATTTTCCACATCTAAACCAAAGCTTACCATGCCCAGAAAACTTGACATTAGAGTAAGCCTACGACCATCTGCAGTATAAGTTATAACTAAGCAACAACGACGCCTCTTATTCTATGGTAAATCCCAGTGAAAACTTTGCTATTCCAAGTGGCAGGTGCTTTTTGTTGCAAACGTCAAAACCATCAATCAGTAGCCCCTGCTATCAACATCGACAATTGCCGAATCTCCCTCTTTGATCTCCCCAGCAAGCATCCTCTCAGAAAGGCTGTCCTCCAGCAGCCTCATGATGGCCCTCCTTAATGGCCTGGCTCCATAGCTTGGGCTGTACTTGTTTATGCCAAATCATCTTTTTTTTGAACGTTTGCAAGTATTAGATTGCTTTCTTCATCGGCGCATATGTATTTCTACGCATAACTCAAAAGTTTAACATAGAAATTGAAAGACTTTTTATCCAGTGAGTAAGTAATACAGAAGGAGCAAAGTCCTAGCTTCAGGACCAAGGTAGCCACAGAATCGTCGAGATGATAACCTCGAGGGCAGCCGTCTTGAAGCGGGCCACAAAGTCTTTGAGTGATTTTCATCCTTTTGCGTAACAGAGAATAAGCTATCAGCTACCCAAGGATTCTTCGGCCGACGTCGAATATGCCAAGAAGGTCCTCTCCAATTGCCAGAAGAGTCAATGCTGCGCAGTGGTAAGCAAGAATACCAGGCGCACGCAGCCTTCCGAAGGATGGCTGGGAAGGCGATGTAGAGGAGGGCATCGATTGCTCCTTGGATTTGCATGAGAGCCTTGTAGCTTTAGAGATGATCAAATGGATCCGTGGTGGCATCATACGGATTCAGTTGAGAAAGACGAAACCGAGAGGGAATCGACTCCTCCATGATGCAGCGAGTGAGAGGGGGATGACTGTCATAGTTCACCTCCGGTTGGTTGGTAAGTTGGCGGCTGAGCTTCTCCAACCGTTGATGGTACTCATTGAGACGTCTCTACCCGTTAGTTAATATGCTCGCCAGTGGGCTCTCCCCTGACAACTCAGAGGACGAGTTGGGGAAGGAGTAACGCCGGTGATGGTGCCCCCGTTCGGGCTCCTTTCCGTGCTGCCGCCTGGGAGAGGGACTACTTGAACGACGGACGGGGGTTCACTGCCACTTGTGGGCTTCACGATGGTGGTGTCTAGGTGAAGTATGATGACAGTGAGTCTCCTGCGAAGGAGATCTCCTGCTAGTGGATTGCTGGCTGGCTTGAGCAGCCACTGCATGTGGCGAAGGAGGCTTGGGCTATTGCTGTGTGCCACGGAGTGCTGCTCTTGCAGCTCGTGGACTGCTGCCACCAATGCTTGGACTTGCTGAGTGAGGGTGGCAAGTTTGTTAGGTTGGGTGATTTGAGGTGGTGATGAAAAAGGAGTAGAGAGGGCGGCCTCCTACTGCTCAACCCATTGAGGGATCCCTCCCACATGGCTGGTGGAGGCTTTCTAGGCGTGCGTCACCACCATTGCTGTCTTAGGGGGAGTAGAGACTTGCAGCTGAGTGTTACAGAGCTTTCTTTCTCCTTTCTGAACTTCGCTCCCTACCTAGTATGCCAATCTGTTGATGGTTCTTGAACGTTTGCGAGCATTTGGTTGCTTGCTTTGGCGAGCTTGGGGTCTTCCGATAGGCTCTGCTTCGGTTGGGATCCTGCAAGAAGTTTCGGGAGCCGATGATTTCGGTGGAGATCCTCTGACGCTCAAGTCAGTGGTTTAGGTTATAGCAATGAGCTCGAGAGTTCTGAGGTATAACCACATGGCATGAGATGAGCGGCAAGGAGCACAGTAGTAGGGTGCATCTCCCTCATGGCTTGTCAGAGCTAGCCGACCACGTCCCATCTGACGTGGGCGGTTGCAGCTGATTGGTGGGCCTGATCTTGTCAGGCGCGGTTGGTGGCATGGTCTTGTTAGGTGCAACAGTTGCAGAGAGATTGGTGGGTCAGGTCTTTGTCAGACGCGGTGGCCGCAAAGAAGTTGATGGGCCAGATCTTATCAGACATAGTGGCCACAGAGAGGTTCGTGAGCTAGGTCTTGTTAGACGTGGTAGCCACAGAGAGGTTGATGGGCTAGGTCTTGTCAGATGTGATGGCCGCAGAGAGGTTGGTGGGCCATATTAGCCATCCTTGCTGAGGATCCTGTCAGGACTGATTCTGTAGGCCGACGCCGACTCTGGAGGTCGAGACCGACTCCGGAGGTTGATGCCGACTCTAAGGGCCAACGCTGACTCTGAAGGTCGACACCGACTCTGGAGGTCGAGGTCGACTCCAGGGGTTGATACCGACTTTGGAGGCCGATGCAGGTTGATGCCGATGCTGACCTTGGAGGCCGAGACTGACTCCATGGGTTGATGCCGACTATGGAGGCCGATGCCGACTTTGGAGGCCGAAGCCGACTTCAAGGGTTGATGTTGACTCTGAAGGCCGACGCCGACTCTGGGGCCTGAGGTTGACGGTGACTCTGGAGACGATGCCGACTCTGAAGACTGACGCCGACTCTGAAAGTCGAGGCCGACTCCAATGGTTGATGCCGACTGTGAAGGCCGATGCCAAATTCTGGAATATAGACACTTCAGTCTTGCCAAATGACCTTTGCTGTCTGCTGAATCTTGGTCTTGTCGGTCGATCTCAGCCGTTGACCTGAACGTAGTTGCACAGCTTCACCGGAAATCTTCAGCTAGCTGTAGGATATATATGCCACACTAGGAGAACGTATGAGCAAATACAAATCAGTTAGTCGTGGCCCAGTTAGCCACATCAGTACCCTTCCTCCACGACTCAGGTCCCTAAACCTGTCAAGCTCTACTACATTCTTGACCTTGAGCCTCTCGAATACCTCCTTCAGCATGATATCAGCAATCTCCTTCAACTCCAGCTTTGTCAACTGCCGGGAAGACGATCATCTCATCTAGCCGGTTCAGGAACTCACGCCTGAAATATTGTCTCAGCTCTTCAGTGACCAGGCTCTTGATTCGGCTGTAGCTGCTGTCCTTTTTTCATCGTAGTCAAGATCAAATCCAATTCAGCGCTTCTCGATCACACTGCTTCCCACATTGAAGGTAATGATAAGGAGGGTGTTCTTGAAGTCCACTGTTCGTCCCTTGCTATCTGTCCGCCTTCCATCTTCCAGCATCTGGAGCATCATGTTGAAGACATATATCTGGGTGGGCCTTCTCTACCTCATCAAAGAGGACAACAGTATAGGGCCGCAGTCAGCTGTCCACCCTCAGTGTAGCCAACAATAACATACCCAGGAGGTGAGCCAATGAGCTTGGAGACCGTGTGCCTCTCCATGAACTCACTCATGTCAAGTCGAATCATGGCTTCCTAGCAGGCAGCCAGGGCCTTTGCAAGCTCGGATTTTCCAACACCAGTTGGGCCAGAGAATATGAAGCTGGCAGTTGGCCGGCTGGGACACTTGAGACCAACACGAGCTCGGCTGATAGCCCGGCTTATGGCTTTGACGGCCTCATCCTGGCCAATGATACGCTTGTGAAGGATCTCCTTCATCTTAAGGAGGCGATCAGTTTCATCGCTGGATATATACTTTCTCCACTGGGATGTCGGTCCAAGAAGAGACGATGTGCTGAATGTCAGCTTCTGTAACAACTGGGCCTGCATATCCAGCTTCACTCTCTGCTTTGCTTCTCTCTTTGCCCTGGTCAACAAGAGCTGAGATCTGTGCTTTCAATTCCATTTCTCGGTCTCGCAGCTCTCCAGCCTAAGCATCACATATTAAGTGTAGTAAATTTTAGGGTAGATTAACAAGTAAATATAGATATGCATGGACTAAGAAGCAACTCCAAAAGCTGTCATAATGGTATATATATATATATATATATATATGTTTCTCTCCGGTGCTAATGTAAAATCATTCATATTTCATCAGGAATGAATTGATAAGCAAATCAAGTCTCGATTGCTAGAAATATTAGCTCATAATTTGAATTGATAAATGATGTGGAGTAAAAAAGTCTTTGTATAAATTGGCTGATATGGGCAGACGAGATGGGCCCACATTGGAACTACATCCGAACCTCAAGAGCCAAAGGATGCCTCACCGATCCCTATTTCGGTATCATTGCCCGAGCCTTGCCAGACCAAGCTTTGTCAATCAAATCTCGGCTGACCGACCTTCATCTTTATCGAGTCTTGCTCCCGAGCTAGGACGACCGAAACTTAACAGTTGGGAGCCATCCAACCGATCCTCCTCTTTGGTCGACCTTTAGCACATGCTGAGTATCTCGAACATTATATCACCAGAACCACGAGGATCTTGAAACTCCATCCTGAAGTGGTCCTCCATAAACAAAAATGGAAGCCGGATATGGCTTCCCCTCTTCATGATTCACGTGATCACGAATTCCTTCTGACAAGGTATATGATAAATTGATCTTATCATCTCCCAACTTTCATAATAGCTCTCCAAAAATCAGGTAACAACTTACCAAATCCTTTCCCTATAAATACCGAGCCCCGAGAGCCCTAAGAGATAGACAATCACTCTGTGAGATCTTCATCTCCTCTTCTTTCTCTTCATAACTTTCTCCTTATTATCTAAAGCTGAAGATTATCCACTGACTTTGGTATTGAAGGATCCTTCGCGGGGGTTGCCTATCTTATTTTCTGCGATCGAACGCTATTTTGCAGGTTCCTAAGGACAAAATAACACCACTCGGGTCCTGGTGTGCGGCAACAATAAATATGATGAGTCATCAAAAGAGATGAAAATCTTGGACATGGACTGCCTCATTTTTCTCCTTAGCTTGTAACCTATCTGACCTCCCTATCAAGTTCTCTAGCTTCTTCAGGAAGCTGCGATGTGATCGTTATGTTGGCGGTCAAAAATAAAACCGACTCACTACTATAGCTAGTGGTGAATCAGAATTGTATCCTCGGGGATCAAGGGTAATTATTTCACAAAAAGAACTTAAAAAATTATCTATAAAGGATTATTTTTAGAATAGTGTGTTAGTGTGTGCCTACATCCAATCGGATTGGATGTTAGTTTGTATACATTTCATTATGAATGCAAATCAAATTTATTGGTTTCTTTATCTATCCAGGTATAATTCTTATATATATATTAGATATATTTTACTGTGAGATAAAGTTCAAAGAATGTGAACTGTACATATGAAATTTGTAATAGAGATTACAAATTGTGAGATCCAAAATTGTACATTATGGTTTGATTCTTTAAATTTTTCTAGTCGATGTATAGACAAGACTGGGCACTGTCGAACGCCGTTGAGACTAGCACACATTGCATATCTTCATCCTTATGGTGAGCAGCTGATCTCGCAAGCTGAAGTATGAAGATACTTGGATAGGTGTGTGAATGCTCATTATTGTAACGACGCAAGCTGAAGTATGAAGATACTTGGATAGGTGTGTGAATGCTCATTATTGTAACGATGCATTGGATGACCTGCACAGAGATCCCATATGGATATTCTATATAATGTCGATGGTTGATCTCTGATGATGGTGGTGTGAGTGATCCTTTGACTTAAGATCTTTATTGCATATCATGTGTGGAATGTTATGCTTTGACGATATGCAAATATTGCTCTAGCCATGGATGGTAAATATGTTGTCTTGGGTATAATATGAAGCACATGAAGGTGGTGTTTAATCAAGATAGGATTCGTCTTTCTTGATAGAAACGGTTATATCCCATGGCCACTTGATGGATAGAATTGACTATTAAACCTTGTAAGGTTGAGTTGAAATTCGAAATGGTTTTGAAGTTTCAATTTATGTGAGTCAATTTTTGCTGAGATCAAGTAAACAAAGATCAATTATAGGATTGACACATTCCATACCACTGATTGATCTGGGATATGTGACGAAGGGATTAAATCGTACAGTAACCGTTCATGGACAGGTGTTGATGACTATATCAATAAAAAGAAAGAATTTGGTTACAGGCTTCATCATCATCTCAAGTTGAAGGAATCTAGCTACGCATTGCTGCTGCTAGCATTCCTTCCATAATTTTTCTCTTTCAGGTCTAAATACAATGATTTAAATAAAAAAATAAAAAAACCTTTGAAGAAAACTCCTCCTCCTTAACTACTGCTTGAGGTTCTCTTTTTATAAAGCTTGTCTAGGGCTTCCTTTTAGTCAAAGTTGGAGTCAATCGGGTTCAAGATCGTTCAGATATAATGAGAAAACTCCTCAGCGCATATCATCTGCCTTAGTTTGCATCGAGAATCAAGCGAAATTATCTCTTCCTTTCTTTTTGAGCAAACAGTCTTGATTTGAGTGTCGTCTACATCACTGGACTCTAAAAATCGAGCTTTTTCCATCTATAGGCTTCTTTTTATGTAAACATCTATAAAAAATATTAATTTTTAATAAATTTAAAATAATTAATATTTATTTTAATAATTAAATTAGGATAATAAATAGGCTTATCATGTATGCATTATACTGTTTAGCAAGGTAAAATGAGAGCAAGTGCCGGGAGTATGGAACAGGTAAGTCTACCTAGGCATGTTGAAGCCTTACATGGGGACCAGCTTCATCGATCAAGTCAATTGCTTTACCAGGCAGAAAACGGTCGCTGAAAGACACAGGAACTTATATGGGTGAAAGGACACAATGCAAGGCATAAATAACTATAAAATAGATAGACAGAAGGTGAACTGAGATAACAAGTCTACACTATCAGCTAACTAGACAGGGCTTTCCACACTTCTGATGAAGTATATAAAATATATCATGAGAACACCAATCATTTTTAGGATAAGAAATGGTTTTTCATAAATGAATGAGCATTGAGAGACAAATGTGATTGTGACCAGGGTTTGGAGGATAAAGAGAATAAATTACGCATTACTAGACTACATATAAATTCATCATATGTTTGCTAGAAAATCTATATTTGAATAAAATGATGGCTTGTTTGATACATGCATGTTTTTTTTTTGGTTAAGAAAAGGGAAGGGGGATTGCTCCAAGATAGCACCTTTCCGAAGACCCCCTTTCCGTCACAAAATGTTCCATACCAAGCGCTTAGATTTTTCGCAGCTTTCCCCATCCGAGGATGAGTAGGTCAACCTTGCCCCAACTCAAATGCCGAGTGGCCAGACGGGAAAACAAGAAGAGACCCTAGCCCCTTACCCACACCGGATGACGTGTGCTCCAGGATAAATTCTTTGATTTAATCAAGTCAGTCACGGCATACTCGAACCTGTGTCATTTCGATTGTGAGGCAAGGCCCCAGCCATCCGGGCTACCACCTGGATGGTTTTGATACATGCATGATAGATCATGCTTTAACACCATTTTTTTTAAAAAAATATTTTTTAAACCAAATTGCACATCAGTAATTAGATATTGGCATGTGGCCATTGCTTTCTGACTCACTTCCTGCCTTTGGTGAAATCTTTCTGAAAGAAAGTTTTTTTCTTAAAAAAAAAAAACCTAACAAAAATTATTAGGAAAAGAAGAAAACAAAAAGATAGAACAAAAGAACTGCAGAAAAAATTCAGAACAAGGGTATTTTCCAAAAGTCAATGCAAAATGTTTCAAACCCTTTACATAAAAGCACTGGAATTTAAATATACAAGTCAAAGTGTCACCATGTTCTAAAGCCTGGCAAACTAATAGCTGCCACCATGTAGAAGTGATAAATTTCATATTGAGTTCACATTGTAAAAGCTGACCTAATTAAGATTTTCATGAGTACTCAAAATTGTGGTATTTGAAGTAGCAGATTTTTAAATAAAATCATATGTGGCTCCAACTACCCCCAACTACCCCCGGTAGTTGTTCTCTTCATTTTGTGACTCTAAAAATTGTCAGGTTTAAATGTCTCACACAATAAGCAAGCCTACTATAACATAATATAATCATTTCAAATTTGATAAAATTAGGTTTTATATGTAAAAGTACATGTCAAGCTTCCATAATTCAAATACATTTCAACATATTATCAAATTATGCATATCATATGCTCAAAATATTTTTGGAAGCAGATGTTATGTATTATTTCAAAATACCATTTCAAATCAAATTCACTGTACCATTGTAAATAACATGTAAATTTAATTTTATACCAATGTCTCACAGCCATACAACACGTCCATGTAAACAAATACCCAAAGGTGAATCCTCTCTAAACATCCCGTAAGAAGGCAGGTTTCTGGCACCAGTATCATATTACATGTCATATCTTATCGCAGCACACCTTAGAAGTGTGTGTTCTTCACATATAGCCTTATGAAGGTGGGTGCCGGAGTCAAGTAGCATATCATGTTGTATCTTGTCACAGTACATCCTAGGAATGTGTGTTCATATATTCTTCCTATAAAAGTGGGTTCCGAAGTTATATAACATATCATGTCATATCATGTCATGTTATTGTGGACCATGATGGAATATATTATCATAGGCACAAAGTATCATTTTCATATCATGTTTGCAAGATAGCATGTGTTGTTGCAAAAGCATAACAACATACTTTTCATATACAATGGCTTGAATATATCAAAATACATATGTACTTGTATAAAAATTTTTGATGTGACAAATATTTTAGAAAAATTGATAATTTCAAATATCATGTCCAATAATAAATTGCTATATAGGTATCAAATAATTTGCACTATTTAACATTTTCAAAATGATCATGTTCAACTATTATTTACATGTAAGGTTAGCAAATAATTTTTGTAAAAATTAATAATTTCAAGTAATAATGTAAACAGTCATTTGCATGTTTGGGATACCAAATTCATTTTTTTATTTTCAACCATTACTAAACATATATCAATAAGCACTAAATTCATAATTTACATATTTAGTAATTTATAAAAATTATGATAATTAGCTTACTTATCCTTGACGTTAATCCAAAAGTATAAATCAGCTATTAGGGCTTCTGGATACCTACAACATAATTTTAAAATTTAAATCTCTAAAATTAGGATGTTAAAATGATTCTTGTGCTCTACTCAGTTTAATCCTAAACCTAACTTGGGGCTTAAATATCTTCGGACATATAAGCTTAAATGAAAAAATAAAATTCTTTTAAAAAAATCAGGATCAAAGTTGATCCAACCTCATTCACCTCTTGTTTATTTTGCCAGCGGCCGGTTCATCCGACTCCTCCCATTCCTTTACTTTCTCACTCCTCTTTCTCTCTCTCTTTCTAGGTGGCGGTGGAGGTGGGAGCTTATCGGTGGAGGTGATGCCGTGGCAGTGGGGGGCAGAAGGAGGCCAGCACGATCCCCTTTTATTGCGGCGAGGGTAGGGGCCTTGCGCCTGCGCGCGGCCTGCCGTACCAGGCCCTGCAGCACCGCCGCGCAGCGCGGCAGGGACTGCAGCGCGCAGGCATGCGCGCGGCTGTGCCATCTTTATATATATATATATATATATATAGTTAAGGGGGTTTACATCTAGCGTTGGCATCTTGTTGCCACTGCTTCCTCCTCCTACTGGAGCACCAGCAGCTTGGTTTCACTGACCGTTTTAATAACCTACACGTAGAGTAGAAATTCAGATTAAAAGTAGCAATAATATGGATTATCTACACTAATAAGACCTGCCTATATATGTACGGATATTCCTAGGTTCAGCTCCAAGGTTTTCAAAGAACCCGAGCAGCCACACTTTCACCCTCACGAAGCAATTCAAGAAGCAATTAAGTGCTCAGATCCTATATAATTATGACCTGAACATGGAGAAATTTTTATTTAGGGTATGTCTATAAAACTTTAAAACTGAACGTCACCCAATTCATTACCGGTATGCCACTCAAATTCTTCATGTCACTGACCTTCTTATAGATGACGATTCCACTACGGTCATCTCTTGGATTCGACAGAATCTTTATGATTACATCCCTACCAACCCTTTACTTCATGATATTTGGGCTACTCTCCGAAAGGTTCATTCAGTTTAGATTCGATATGTTTATCGGGAAGCTAATACAATCACTGATTGGGTTGCGGCCTCAGTCGCCTATTATTTCAGATTTTGGATTTAGAAACAAGATGACCCATGTCCCATTGTATTAAAATAAATACTATTTTCTGATGTATTTGAGTTGACTTATTGGACTGATGTAATCATTTCATTACTTGCTTTCTTACAGAATGAATGCTAGTTCAAGTATTCAATTCATTTCAAATTAATATATTAGTTATTTTATTAATTTTAATTAATTTATATTAAAATTTAATAAATTTAAAATAAATTTTTTTAATAATAAAAACTTATTTTATTTTTATGATATATATATATTTTAAAAAAAAAGTCCTACCGCCTCACGCGGCACCAACGTGATCTATGCCACCGTACACACCTCATTGGGACTAGTTTTTTGTTGTTAAAAACAATACTTTCTTTATGCTTCAATTCAAAATTAAACTTGGCAATTGGGACTTGTTCTCATGAGTGAGACAAAAGAGCCGTCAAAGTGCAGTCATTGACTGTTTTCATTCATCTTTCCATATTAATGATGCCGTGTTATCCTGTGTAAAATTATAAAATAGATCTATACAACGGTAGAATAATTAACACTACAATCATATCAGAAAATTATCTAATTAATTTTTTTTTAATACAAACGGAAGATGAGATCAATTTAGGCTGTGTCAAATTTAATATATTAGAAGATAAAATAAGAGAAAATATATGCAGGCATGGATCCCCCGGTATCCAATATCATGGTCTCAAATGATGGGCAATCCGGGAAGCAACCCAATCAGCCACAGAATTAGCTTTCCGATAAATATATCGAATCTGAATAAAATCAGCTTGATGAATCATCGACCATATGTCATACATCATAGGGTTGATTAGATAGAAGTCGCCCACTTCCTATCGAAGCCAGTGAACCACAGTGATAAGTCACCCATAAGCCGACAAGCACCTAAGCAGCGTATAGGGTAGAAAATGCCAGCTCACGCAACATACAACTCAGCAACCGAAACAAAGATGTCAAGAAGTCCAAACCCGCAGCATCAAAATCTAATTAATTATTAATTAGACTGCAAAATCCATTCTATCTTATTTATTGAAAAA
Organism: Calamus simplicifolius; assembly: GCA_900491605.1. Classification (NCBI taxonomy): domain Eukaryota; kingdom Viridiplantae; phylum Streptophyta; class Magnoliopsida; order Arecales; family Arecaceae; genus Calamus; species Calamus simplicifolius. Next base: position 421,854 of record UESW01004412.1, read on the forward strand.
TAATGTTTTAGTTTCTTTATTTATAAAGGGGAATATCTTGAAATTACATTAGGAAAGAAAGATTAATTCAACACTCAATAATTTTGTGTTATATTTAGGAGAGAGAAAATAAAAATTAATAAAATATACAAATAAAATTTAATTATTAAAAAATTTCGAAATGATAAAAGAATAAAATTATCAAGCAAAGCTGAATGAAGAAGACAATTAGAAGAGTTATTGAATCGTTACTAACGTAAACATATATTAATTATTCTTGACTTAAAGTTAGTACATTAATTTTATTTCAAAAATACAGAAATAATTTTTAATTCTTTCAAATTTCAAATATAGTAGATCATGTGCCACCTAATTTATTTGGTTTAGCTTGATTCAAGATTTTACTATTTAAATATTAAAACCAAACTCATGGATGGCCCTATACAAAAAAAAAAAAAAAAAAAAAAAGGTTCGAACAAAAATTATGCTACACTTAAAAAAATTAAAGTAGAGAAAAAGCCTAAATCAACTCTAACCATTCTTAACTTATATATTAAATTTATTTAGAAATGAATGATTGGAATTTGCTTGTTAATTAAATTAAAAATATGATCAAGCTGGCTCAGTTTTTTATAAAAAAGCAAGATTAATATAATGGTGAGGTTAGAATTGGCCTGTTCAAAATAGATCAAGCTTGATAATGGTTAGATTAGACCGAGCCTTGACATAGATGTTAGGTCTAGCTATTAGCGCGTATTCTAGTCCAGCTTAGCATAACTTTTGAATAGTTTTAGTTTAAAACTATAACCTCTTTCATTAATGACATAATAATTATTTTTTCATAAAATAACAAGGAGAGGGCTCCTTTTTAAATGCATACTCATTATTTTTCTTATAACACCTCCTCATTACCTTTCTTATTAGATCTCATTGGATTTCTTTCTAATTATATGCCTTATTTGTAGACGTTATTAACATTATATATATTTTTATATTTTTTTTTCCATGCAATGCATCCGAGAGAAAGCCATATAGGTATGGATATTAATGCCTATTGATTAGTTTTCCTATTAATTATCTATTATATAAATATTGTAATTTCAAATAATAATATAGAATTTCTATTACGAATTTTGTAGCATCCAAATATATTATTTGTGATAAAAATTTTTTCCTTTGTTCTGTTACAACTTACATGCAATTAAAAATTCCTTATTTAAGGAGTTATTGGAGCTCAAAAAAGGTTAAAATATTTGAAAAAACAAAAATGCATCCATAACTACAGATACTTCTTCTAACAAAGAATGGTGAGAAATTATTTTATAAATCTAAATATAATTAATAATATTTGGGTCACATTATTGAAAACACTTATTTTTCTTTAATTTTTATTCCAAGTGATCAAAATAAAAATAATTTTAATAATTATATGAATTAGGCGATGTACAAACTCTGGGTATGAAGAAGGGAAATTCTGTTTGGCCTGCAATTTTTGCTGAGAAGCCCCTCGTTAATTTTTTTTTACTTAGTAGTCCTCAAAATTACTCAGTAACCTCTTTAAATTTAAAAAATACCTAAACTATCCCTTTTCCCTTTATCTTTCCCGCTACCTCGCTTTACATTTGGCTAAGTCTCTGTTCGGCCTGTTTGGTCAAGAAGGACGAACAGAATTAATTCTATTCGGTTAAAAAAATTTTTTTGGTACTATATTGCTGAACAGAAGGAATTGTTTAGCCCATGAGGATCGAACATGTTGACTCATTTGATTTTATGTTGCCAAACATATTTGATTTGTTCGGTCATCCAGAATTGATCAACTCATGAACAAAAAAAAAATTATAATAAAAATATTTTGATCTAAATTTTTTAAGATACATACGTACAAAAATATTTTAATTTAAATGTATATATTTTGAAAGCGGAGTAGGAGGCTACTAAGAAAAAAGTGCGGCCAAATAGAATTTCTCTATGGATAACCAAGCAAAAAGAATTGACTGCCCCTCCCCAAAATGGTAAGCCACCTTCCTCCATAAAAGAGCAAGCTTTTATATGCCTTGAACCTCTCCCTGCCTCCTTCTCTCATCTGAGAGGGAAAAAAAAAAAAAATCTTTTATGCTCTTAAACGCCTCCGCCTCTCCCTTCCTTTTGTTTACCCCCTCTTCTCAAGCATTCGAGTGCAAAAAAGAAGAGAGTAGAAATGGAGCAGAGGATGTTCTCGAGGCTCAACGGTGAAGCTTGGATGGAGAACTCTGGCAGAGGCGACAACGGTGAAGCTTGGATGGAGAACTCTGGCAGAGGCGACAACGGCGCTGTCCCTTGCTTCATCCCCGCCGGCGGAGGCAAGGACGAGCTCGGCCTCCCCTCCTTCAAGCCCCTCCTTGAGAACGATTGGTACCTTAGCGCCACCGCCTGCGGCGGCGCCGGCGAGCCCGGTCCCTCCTCCCACAGCCCCTTCGACGCACTCCAAGCACGGCAAGAGATCAAAGACTTGGCCTTTGCCTTCGACCCTTCTCCGCCGGTCTCGTCCCTCGTCCCGCCAGTGGACTCGGCAGCCGCCACCGCCTTCCACCTCGACGCCTCCGTCCCCTCCTTCCCTTCCGAGGCCGCCATGTCGTCGTTCCTCGGCACGGCGTGTTCCAACCCATTCAACCTCGGCAGCAACGCTGCCGGGTTCCTGCCGGCGGCCCAGGTGTCGAATTCCCCTATGCCGATGGGCAGCGAAGGCGGCGGAGGAATTCTGGGTCTTCCTGGAGTGAGGGGGAGCGGAAAAGTGGGTGGTCCTGGTTTGGGCTTCGCCGCCCAATTCTCGAGCAACCGGCTGTCGCTTCTTACCAGAAATGGCCCTGTTTCTAGCTCCGGCGTCGGCTTCCGCCCAACGGGTCTTAATTCTTTGGAGAATTCGCCATTCTTGAACCAGTCTAAGGTGCCGAGACCACTGGAGATATTCCCCCCATTGGGAGCCCGGCCAACTCTGTTTCAGAATCAAGCTGCCAGAGCTTTACAGCAGAATTATGTGGTACCAGGGGAGAAAAATGCTGGCTTGGGGCTCTTGGGCCCAGGTGGAGGCCACGGGAGCAATGTAACGAGAGTAATGGAAACGGAGCAGGGGAATAAGAAGAGCAGGAATGAGGAGGATGAGATAGACAAGCTGAGCATCGATGGCTCGAGCTTGAATTATGACTCAGGGGAGGCTGCTGCTGAAAATGTGAGAGGCGAAGGAGATGCGAAGAATGGTGATGGTGGGGATACTGTGAATACAAATAGTTCTGTGTCTGGTGATGGGGATCAGAAAGGAAAGAAGAAGGGGCCCACTGCCAAGAGTCTGATGGCTGAGAGGAGGAGAAGGAAGAAGCTTAATGACCGGCTTTTTATGCTCAGATCCATTGTTCCAAGAATCAGCAAGGTGAGAACTTGATCTTCTCCATATTTTTGGTATATCTCATGTTGTGATGGTTAATTCTTTCGCTTCTAAATTCAGCTGTCTTTTAGTTCTTTCAGCTCAATGGCTTCTACATGAACAATATAATAATTGAATTACATTTTGCATGATTTCTTAATGATTTTTGTCCAGAGAATGGTGTGTGGATCTATTTCAAGTCTTTGAACTGCATTGTTATGATAATCATTGATGTTTACATGCCTTCAATCACAGTTTGCATGCTGTCCCTTATCATGTTAGTAAGACATTTTCCAAATTGCTGGTTTTTGTTGCTTAGCTTATTAACCTAGTCTACATTGTTTAATATGTTGAGGTTTTCACTCATGAGAGGTCATGTAGTTCTGTTATTTGAGCTTTGCAATAATGTAGCGTAGCATATGAATCCAGCTGTTCCCGAACAGATTGGGTTCATTTCGATTTAAGGCTCATCTTAAGCTTGTTTGATTTGAAGGAAAGCCAAGCTCATGCCCCATGTTAAAGGCTCAATTTACATACCAGCCAAGCCTGAACGGTCTCTGGCTCACAAAAGTAAGTTGAAGCTTGGGCTCAGCTCAGTAACAGGCTCGTTCAATCAAGGAGCAACCCAAGTGTGAATACACACATATATAGTTTAGCATTATCTTGAACAGTTCTTTGATATAATAAGCCAAGGCTTTAACAGTGAACATATAGCTTGGTTTGCAGCCCCTAATAACTTAATGTGGAACTTCTATATCAATACCAAGTTGTATTTGCAGCTATTTTTTTCCCTAACCAATTAGATCATGTTTTTCCTTGAGCAATTAGATCCACTCAAGCCAGTCTCCCTTTGGATGTGAGATAACTATTGTTAGTAATGCTTCTAATGTTTTAAAAAAAGAGATCCTTACTTCAGATGAAATCCCATTTGCGATAAAAATTATAGTTTTTGAGCCCACCTTCATCCATGTATTTTTCATTTTAGGCTACCTAACTGAGAAGGTGTTACTTTCCATTACTTCCATTTCTGTTAACTAATTTTCCTGTTTGCATTGCTGTAATAGCCCTTTGGTGTTGGTTGTCTTTGTTCTTTCCATGAGGTTTTACCTGCGGGAGTATTTGTACCTTTGAACCGGAATGAAAAATCTACAACATGCTATGAGGGTAGCATGCAATATTCCAGGGAGAAATACAAGATTATTAGCTTCCTTTGTCAGCTATTTCCTACTCAAAGTTTAAACAATGGCTTAAAAAACATATGCAGAATATGTTCATAGAAAGATCACTGTGTTAGGAAATCCTGTGCATTTTTTTCAATATATCGCTCTCATTGGTATACAAGGCATCAGCCTGGATGGTGATGGCATCTGTTTTACTACTGATTAATGTGGTTCCCCAACAATGTAGATAGCTGTGTGTTGCTCCTGGTAAATTTGTGGAAAATGTAAGTAGTTATAGTCATTCCTCCTTGCTTTGACAGATGGATAGAACTTCTATTCTTGGAGATGCAATTGAATACTTGAAGGAGCTTCTGCAAAGGATCGATGCCCTTCACAATGAGCTTGAGTCAATACCTTCCAGTTCTTCGGTATCTGCTATGAATACAAGGAACTCTCACCCATTGACAACTACACCACCAACTTTGTCATCCTGTGCCAAGGAGGAACTGTGCAAACGCTCATTACTCACCAGTCAATCACCAAGGGTACGTTCATTTCCACTTGGTCAGAGTTGCAGATCTCTCTCCTCTTTGGATCTTGATTGCTAAAATCACTATGGTTAGCTTATTATGTTTTTGCTATCATTTCTGTTTTAGAATGTCTAAATTCTTTGCGAAGATACCTGCTAACTTATTTTCTTCCCATTTTATTATGAGTTGATTCATTAGAAGGGCTGCTGCATGAAAATTGTTTTGGGTTAGGATTTAGGTTGCACCTCATGAAGACCCAGCTCAGGTAGTCTTTGAATCTATAATTGGACCCAGACTTTCCTGCTTGACCTGTGTGAGGTTTGGTTGAGTATGGAAGACATATAAAATGGATCATGCCAGGAGTATGAACTAGTATCATGAGTCAGGTCAGGTCTATGTTTACTAGATGCAGGCATAAATTTCTTCACAAATTGCGTCTCGATTCAGGTTGCTGACTCAGAGTATGGCTTCAGAATTTTGGGACTGGGATAAGTCCATCTTTTATCATATGGAGACTACATGGCCTCTGTGTTTTTAGTTCTTTTTCATTTCATTTCTTTTTTTTTTTAAATAATAGAAATCAGCCAATGAAGGCAGATCTTAGTGCAAGGGTAAGGACGCTCCATTGAGACTTGGGTGTTGTCGGTTTAAAACTCGAAAATAACCCTTTTGCATGTGGGAGTATAGCTGCATACTTTTGATCCTTCTCAAACTCTGCAATGGTCAAAGCCTCATACTTTAAACCGTCTTAAATGAAGATCTATTGCTGGCTGAGTAGAGGCTCAGCGACCTTCAAGTGAGCCCACAAACTTTCCCTGCATACAAGTGCAAAGCCCATCCCAGAACATTATTTTCATCTAGCTCTTGAGCTTTCATCTCCTATGATATGAACTCATACTTATGCTGTACATTTTATGATAGTATTATTTATTTTTTTTAAACCTTACTTTGTTGATATCTACTGAATAGCAATTGAATGGGTGAAACAAAATTTTATTCTAAGATGATATTTGGTTCGTAGTAATGTAATATTATCAGGAATCTTACATTCTTGATAACCTTACGTTGATAATTTTATTTGAATATTGTTATTCTTTTAACTTTTAAGTAACCTTCTCTTCTTTTGCTAGAATGTAAAATGTTCTAATAAAAATCAAGATTCTTTCTAAATCGATTTTAGAAATATTATATATTTAAATATTATAAATAATTATATATTATATGTAATGTAAATACATTATAATATTATTAAATATCTCATTGTATAATATGTACTAATATACAATATACAAACATTTAGTGATATATTATATGATGATTTAATTTGCAAGAAGATCATAAATATTAATAATTTAAATTTTAATATTATTATATAATATATAATGATTTTTAAAATATTAAATATAAATATCATAGATTAAGTATTATTAAATACTTATAAAAGCTACAATTTAAGATTGCTACTCGACTCAACTCAACTCATCTAAGCCTTTTCCCAACTACATGGGATCGGCTACTTTTCATATGAGAATTAAATATGAGAATTTACAATTTAAGATTACTAGACTTTGGTAATTTGAGATACCTACTTTTCATATGAGAATTAGATTATTATAATTTATGATAATCTTAAATTGCCTAGAATTAAATATTACCGCTCAAATTATCATGTCTAATTATCAAACATAGTAATATCAAATTACCCTATGTAGTTAAGAAAAGGCTTAGATGAGTTGAGTTGAGTAATATCAAATTATCAAGGTAGATTATTATAAACCAAATGGCCCCTTGTTTCAATTGCCTGTTCACATTGGAACCCGTTGAAGCCTAACCTAATCTAATCTCAATTCGAACATAAACCTACCAAATGGATAGACCTTCCGATGCCCATTATCTATGAAAGTTCAGAGGTATGGGTTATGGTGAATGCAATGATAATGATAAATATTGTAACATATTTTCCTAGCATGTGTTCTATGTGCAGGTTGAAGTCAGGGCAAGAGAAGGCCAAGAAGTGAACATTCACATGTTTTGTGGTCGGAGCCCTGGTCTATTGCTCTCCACCGTGAGGGCACTTGATGTCCTTGGTCTCGATGTCCAACAGGCTGCCATTAGCTGTATCAATGGGTTCACACTAGATGTTTTCCAAGCTGAGGTTAATTTCTTTCCATTATCCCAGTTCTGAAGATCATCAAATAATTTCTAGCTTTCCTTCTTACTCTCTCCTCTCATATTGAGCTTATTCCATTTATTTCCTTGACACTAATCAGCTAAATATGTTTGCTTGTTCTTTTTCTCAGCAATGCAAGGATGGGCCTGGAGTTCTCCCTGAAGGAATCAAAGCTGCACTCTTGCAATCTGCTGGCTATCCAAGTGGAAAGTAGCTGAACAAATCATAGAAGGATTTACAAAGTAACCAACAGTAAAGCTCGCTGGAGATTGGTAGATCCATCAAGCTTGCATCATGGTTAGCATTGGTGGTGATAGTTTTTGGTGTGGCTTCCTCTGACCTGGCTTGACAAGGAGAAAAATTACTAGTCTCTTTCTTGAGCCCTGAAATAAATGTTCCATGCTGAATTGAATCATGACCTCACACCTGGTCATGCAAACAATTGCCTCACTTTTGGATTTCAGACTTAAAATACTCTGGGCTCAATTTCTCTGAACTTAGTTTTCTGTAAATTTTTGAGTACTCAAAATTATTTTACTTATAACCATTATTCTTCATTATCTGAAAACTTCGGCTCGTGTGCCCGCTGCTTGTCCATAAATTCTTGAATGCATGATATGTTTAAATGGATCAAAGTTGCTTTGATGTTTAAAAAAAAAAGGAGTTCTTGGATTTCACCTGATATCTGGTAAAAGTGGGGTTGGAGAGAGATCTGATCATGGTTACAACTAAAACAAGCCATGTGGTGTCTGTCCTTGATGTGTTCTAATTGTTTCCTTTGAGGATGGAAGCATGTTAACAGTCACCCCAGCTTCCAAGCACATCTGCTTCATCTGTTTTATGTTTTGTTAGGTTTCAATGGTTGAAGAATTTTAAATTGACTATATGTTTCTAGAAGCTATTTCCTGTAATAAAGTTCTTGCATGACAGTCTTTTAATTGGCTAATTAATGTTTCTGTTGTTCCCTTTTTTTTTCCAATTTTCCTGTATATATACCTAATTTTATTCAATTTTTTACATTTTTCTTTTTTAGTTTTTCGTTAAAATTTGGTGTTTTCTGGATTTTTAGATTTGCTCAAGCAAAAAAAATGATAATAATGATATCGATAATAAAGATCATTATAATGATAATGTAGAATGATGATATTGTTAGACTTAATTTACTTAAACATAATTACCTCCAGCCATTATTATTTAATGGTGGTAAGGAATCCGATCTTCCTGTGGACTGCACGGGAGATCTTCTTTCTTAACGATCTCGATTGATCTTCCCTCTTGATCTTCCCTCTTCCTCTCGATGGATCGGTCTTCTAATCAACGAGCTCTCGCATTCAGATGGTGTATGCCTTCATGATTGCTCTTGATCAGGGACTCAATTCCAATGCCTCCACTTTTAGGTTTCTCTCTATAGAACCTTAAGATCTCTCTCGATAGGTTTCTCTCTATAGAACCTTAAGATCTCTCTCGAGAACCTTGTTCTGAAACTTTAGGATCTCTCTCGAGAGAACCGTATTCAGAAACTTTAGGATCTCTCTTGAGAGAATCGTGTTCTGAAACCTTAGAGAACTCTGTGCTGAAACCTTAGGATGGGTTCCTATTTTATACCCTTTTCCATCAACGCTTGCCCCATCAAGCGAGCGCTTAGGAATTAAGGGAGGAAGCGAGCGCTTAGGAATAAAGGGAGGAAGCGAGCGCTTAGGAATAAAGGGAGGGGGGCTGTTATCACTTTAATGGGGATACGTTGAGTTAATAAATTAGGATCATTAATTAAGGTGGGTTACTACATTCTCTCACTTGGTCCGTATATTTTATCAACACTGAACAAGAAACTAAATACATGAATCATAGCGATAGGTCCTCTATAATTGAGTATTATCTTCTATGTATTACAATGCATTCAATTTCTTTATCACCATTCCAAATGTGACAACATAACATAATGAATAAACCATATGTTTATTCAGAGTCCAAAAAGAAAAGTTTGTCATTTCTCAAAAGTCATATAACGTGTACACCTGAATGAGAAATAAACAAACGCTTGAAATAAGAGTTTCTTTGTACAAATTGTTATCAATACAATTATATCATGGAACCAACTCCCATTCTTATCACATGATCCTTAAACTTCTTAATTGGCATGCCTTTAGTTAAAGGATCAGCTATCATCAATTCAGTGCTAACGTGTTCTATGACCACTTTATTCTCTTTAACACGTTCTCTTATGGCTAAATACTTAATGTCGATATGTTTACTTCGACTACCATTCTTGTGATTTTTAGCCAAAAATATAGCAGCTGAATTGTCACAGTACAATTTAATTGGCCTAGTAATGGAGTCAACAATTCTAAGCCCTGAGATGAAACTCTTCAACCATACACCTTGCGATGTAGCCTCAAAACAAGCAATGAACTCTGCTTCCATAGTAGAGGTAGCAGTCAAGGTCTGCTTTGCACTTCTCCAAGATATGGCTCCACCAGCTAACATAAATATAAATCCTGATGTTGATTTCCGAGAATCAACGCAGCCAGCAAAGTCCGAATCTGAGTAGCCCTCTATCTCCAAATGATCAGTTTGTCTATACATGAGCATGTAGTCCTTGGTCCCTTGAAGATACCTCATGACCTTTTTAGCAGCTCTCCAATGGTCTAAACCTGGATTACTCTGATATCTTCCCAACATTCCTACTGCAAATGCTATGTCAGGTCTTGTGTAAACCTGAGCATACATTAGGCTTCCAACAGCTAAAGCATATGGAATGTTGTGCATCTGTTCCCGTTCAAGTTCATTTTTAGGGCACTGGTTCAAAGCGAACTTGTCACCCTTCACTATAGGTGCAACACTTGGTGAACAATTTTTCATCCGAAATCTCTCCAAGACTTTATTGATATAAGTTTCTTGAGACAATCCCAAAATGCCTCGAGATCTTTCTCTATGGATCTTAATGCCAATGACATAAGATGCCTCACTCATATCTTTCATATCAAAATTTTTAGAGAGAAATTGTTTCACCTCATGTAGCAACCTTTTATCATTGGTTGCAAGTAGAATGTCATCCACATACAGGACCAAGAAACAAATTTTGCTCCCACTAACCTTCTGGTATATACATTGATCCATGATGTTCTCTTCAAAACCAAAGGAAGAGATCACATCATGAAATTTTAAATACCACTGACGTGAGGCTTGTTTCAATCCATATATGGATTTCTTAAGTTTACAAACCAAATGCTCACCATCACTAGAGGAAAATCCTTCAGGTTGTTTCATGTAAACCTCTTCCTCTAGATCTCCATTAAGGAATGCGGTCTTCACATCCATTTGATGTAACTCAAAATCAAAATAAGCTACCAATGCCATAATTATTCGGAGAGAGTCTTTCTTGGATACAGGAGAAAATGTCTCAGTGTAGTCGACTCCTTCCCTCTGAGTGAATCCTTTGGCAACGAGTCTTGCTTTATATCTCTCAATGTTGCCTTGTGAGTCTTTCTTTATTTTGAAGATCCATCTACATCCAATGGCTTTTACACCATCAGGCAACTCAACAAGATCCCAGACTCGATTAGATGCCATAGATTCCATCTCTTCTTTCACGGCATTGAACCATAAGTTTGATTCCTTAGAACTCATGGCTTGTGAAAACGTTTCAGGATCATTTTCGGCTCCAATGTTATAGTCAGATTCATGTAGATACACAACATAATCACTAGGAATTGCTGATTTCTTTATTCTAGTTGATCTTCTTAATGTTGTGTCAATGACCTCTTGAGGAGTATCTTGCACAACTGATTGTTGATGAACAACACGATCTTCTAGATTACCATCAGCTTGTGAAATCTCAATGACTGGTTGTTGGGCACTTAATTGAGTTTGAGGAGTGCTATAAATAACAACCAATCCCTCACTTGAAGTGGAAGCTGGAATAACTGAATGATCTTTCTCAGAAGAAGCCAAATACTGAGATTGATCACTCCCACTGATCAAGTCATTCTCAAGAAATTTTGCATTTCTTGATTCCACAATCCTAGTGCTGTGAGATGAACAATAAAATCTATAACCCTTGGACTTCTCAGCCTGAGTGCTAGTAGATGTAACTAAATGTGGTTCATCCTTCCTGATAGCATAGTCAATATCCATGCACCCTAATTGAAGAAGAATTCTCTCCTTCCATAATTTATAATTATCACCACTTAAATCGGGAATGTCACATTTCATATCAGAAATATTAACAGGCAAAATAGCTGCATAAAAAATAAATCATGTTCATGTAATTGAATTTGAGGCATATAACTGATGTCATGTTTTACCAATGTAAACATGCAATAACATGAATCAATAACATACAATAACTACCTGTGGGCTAAGTTATTATACTCAAATAGACTCATTAGCTTAATGATGTGACTAACAAATTATATTCCTTTCTTAATTCCTGTGGGTAATTAAGAAAATAATTTGTTATCGCATCCTAATTAATTATATTAGTGCAACAAAAATTCCTGTGGGATAAGATTCATTACATTAATATAATTAGTCACAATTAATGTCATCTAACCTTATGTGATCTTTGCAACTCAATATATAATTTTGATTAATCAAGGATGCTGTGGCTACTCCTCAATTAATCAACATCATATTGATCACATGACATTAAATGCATATAGATTAACCAATTTAGCATGATTATTAGGTAGTGATCTTAATCAACGTAACATTTCCAAATCAAGATCCGAGTTAGTCAAATTGGCCAGGCCAGTGAAAGAGAAGTGGGGGTCCCCCCGTTGCTTTCCATAGGTCAGTCAACGGAACCAATTAAGTAACCACAATCTCTTTACCTTTCTAGACACCAAATGACCAATCAGACCTTGAAAGGATTTGCACTGTGATTTTTACACTACCACCAAATTCATGCATAGAAAAAATCTAGTATGCAGAACAGAAGATAACATTTCAATATCTATTTAATGAATTTTAAAATTATCATCTTAAGAAAAAATTTTGTTAATTAAAACACGTCCGGCCGTAGCTCATTATTCCCTTGGGCCAGTCTATGCAAAACACCGTAGGCATAGAGACTCAAGAGGCGTATTTTAATACAAAAATTTAAACTCAAGAAACAAATGATAAAAAATAAATCATGTTACATGATTTAATAAAACATTAAACAGATAATAAATGAATTTAAAATCCAACCAATCCATATTATAAATCCCGTGAGAGAACGGAAAGACCATAAGCGAGAAAAACGAAAACCGAAAGTTTTCTCTCCCTTTTTTTTTAATATTTCACCGATGTGGTTATTGAAGCCACGTTTCCGCTGCATTTCTCTTCTTTAGTTTTTCTTTTCTTTAATGCTACGTTTCTTTTCGTGGTTATTGAAGCCACGTTTCCGCTGCATTTCTCTTCTTTAGTTTTTCTTTTCTTTAATGCTACGTTTCTTTCTTTTTCTTTCTTTAATGCTATCTCTTTAATACCATAAAAGAAATATGGGAAACCTTTAATGCTAGAAAGAATCTTTAATAGAAAAGAAAGAAGCCACGTTTTGTTTCCGCAAAATCAGAATCTGAATTATTTTTAATGGTTTTTGTCAATTCCGTGATCAGAACTGATCGAAACCAACCTTTGATCCGAAAAACTAAAAATGAAAAACACGCGGCATTAAATGCTTGAAAAGAGAAACTTAATAGAAATCATCGCAAAATAAGGCAGAGGTTTTAACCTTGCTCTGATACCAAATGTTAGACTTAATTTACTTAAACATAATTACCTCCAGCCATTATTATTTAATGGTGGTAAGGAATCCGATCTTCCTGTGGACTGCACGGGAGATCTTCCTTTCTTAACGATCTCGATTGATCTTCCCTCTTGATCTTCCCTCTTCCTCTCGATGGATCGGTCTTCTAATCAACGAGCTCTCGCATTCAGATGGTGTATGCCTTCATGATTGCTCTTGATCAGGGACTCAATTCCAATGCCTCCACTTTTAGGTTTCTCTCTATAGAACCTTAAGATCTCTCTCGATAGGTTTCTCTCTATAGAACCTTAAGATCTCTCTCGAGAACCTTGTTCTGAAACTTTAGGATCTCTCTCTATTCAGAAACTTTAGGATCTCTCTTGAGAGAATCGTGTTCTGAAACCTTAGAGAACTCTGTGCTGAAACGTTAGGATGGGTTCCTATTTTATACCCTTTTCCATAACGCTTGCCCCATCAAGTGAGCGCTTAGGAATTAAGGGAGGAAGCTAGCGCTTAGGAATAAAGGGAGGAAGCGAGCGCTTAGGAATAAAGGGAGGGGGGCTGTTATCACTTTAATGGGGATACGTTGAGTTAATAAATTAGGACCATTAATTAAGGTGGGTTACTACAGATATGGATACTAAAGATAACTATAATGATAATGAGAATAATGATAATGATAATTATGATCATGATTTGTTTTCTAGAAAATTGAAGTGTTTGTCAATTGAGTCATGGCATTTCAAATAAAGTAGATTGATGAATAGTTTTTGTCTATCAAAAAATAAAAGGTTCAGGTTTGTCCTAATAAGATGATTTCATAAGTTCTTGTAGAATGCAAATAATACAAAATAATCAAGGCAAAATGGAACGACAGCCGATAGGTAAGTAAAACAAACCAATAAGATTCATTATACACAAAAAAATAGGGTATAAACAAGGAATTATTCAGGGGGGAGTGGTCATCGCATGAAAGAATCTGGATATAAGGGATATATGGAAGGTTCACTCTATAGAATCTCTCTTCAGAAAAATAAAAAGTTTGGGTAGTTATTAGGAATATTGGAGATGTCTCTTGGCTATGGCTTTGTTTTCTTTTAAACTTGTCAATTATAAAAAACTGTTATGCAAGTGTCTAAATGTCACAAGCTATGTTGCTTTTTAAATTATGCTTTCAGCATTATTTGATTATAAAATTAAGTGGTGAATAATGTTGGTTTATTTGGTTTAACCTAAACTACAAGCCCTCCCTCTTAAGGGGGATTTAAAATTTATTAAACAAATGAAAACTTAGAAGTTCGTATTCAGTTAATCTCCATGAATGCTTTGGATATATATATATTTGAATTATATCATCATGTTAGCCACTTAATGGTGATTTATTTCATGCCGCACAATACCACATTCACCAGCCATGTGTTGTGATGCCAATCCAAGTATTGACATATGAACACCTACAAAAATCATCAAAAAATTTAGAGATTGTATGAGGTCGCACGAAGGGAATAGTTTTTGAAGAAGCTTATGAGATATATCCCCTGTACAAAAGGGAAAGAATCTTACTTCAAATGAAAGGTTCTTAATAGACACAATGGCTAAAACTTTGGTTGGATGTTTATACTAATTGAGATGCTTGGGTTACAAGGATGAAAAAATTGCTTGAGATCTGTCTGCTTATCAACACGTTGAAATATATAATTAGTCATAATGAGGACATAATTACAACAGCAATTTGCTTTAGGTCTTGATTTGTGGATGCTTTCATCTTCTTCTATGGCATGATGGGTCTAACTTTGCCCATTTCTTGTGCTTCTATGGTTCATTGTTTAGGAAAGGTCTTTGTACACCGCACGAGGTGCAGATCACGTGTATCGCGCATGGTGATCGGCCATGCGCGTGCAGCCATATATGCAAAGGATAATTTTATTCTTTCACGCATCGTACGCATGATTTGCACGTGCACGGCCAATCAGTGCGTATGGTGCGTACACTTCTGCACCGTGCGCAGTGCAGGAGTGTGCGCACCATACACGAAGGTGCAGGAGGACTTTGTTCATTTTTTATCATAGTTGACAGGGTTGCAGGAGGACTTTGTCCATTGTTTATCATAGTTGACAAGGATCTCACAAGAGCAATTGATGGTCCACATTATTTTCTGTAATTTTGGTTGTTTGCTCAATTTTTAAAATGGAAACCAAATTATAAAAATCAAGTTATTTGCCCTCATTCATCGCTCATATATGGCCATGAACTACTGTTTGCCATAAGATTAAACTTGATTTTGATTAACCTTAATTTTTAAGCTTATATGAAATTTTTCTAAGATCTGAACTTTAAAAGTGAAACTGAAATATTTTATTTCATCTTTGGATTTTGTATACGATATTAATTGTTTTTAAAGTTGAATAAAAGAACATGGAATAGTATGGATGAGGTAGATGAAGGTAGCAGTGCTTGTATCCCATGTTGTTAATTATAACAGGAAAAGAAGGAATTCAAGGAAGAAGAATAGGAACTCCATTTTCTTCAAGAAACATTACAATTTAAACTTGAAGAAAAATAACTAACCATTGACAACATGGTCCTACAAATAAGCTACAATCAGCAACACTAAAAGAAACAGTCTAACTGCTTCTTAAAGACTAGGACAACGAATAAATAAAACACATGAATCCACACGTGGACATGTTTCAGTCCTGAAGCATTTTTCTAACACTCCTCCTTGCTTTAGGAGCTGCAAACACCAATTTTCTTCCTTAAAAACTCAAACATGCTCATTGGAAGTGGCTTTGCAAACAAATCTGCTAGCTGATCTTCAGACTTGGAGTAAACCAGAGTCACAAATTCTTCATTCTGCACTTCTCATAAGAAAAATAACTTGATGTTGAAATGCTTAGTTTTCCCATGAAACACAGGATTATGGGAAATAGCAATGGTAGCTTGGTTGTCAACAAAAATCTCAGTGCTTTCTTTCTGCTCCTTATTGAGATCCATTAAAATCTTCCTTAGCCACAAAGCTTGATTAACAGCAGTTGTTGCAGCAACAAATTCTACTTTAGCAGTGGATTACACCACAGTTTCTTGCTTTTTCGAGCTCCATAAGAAAACACTAGATCCAAGAGTAAAACAGTAGCCTGAAGTACTTCTTATATCATTAATGGAACCTCCCCAGTCACTGTCAGTAAAACCAACCAGCTTGAACTCCTTGCCTTTTGTGAATTTAATACCAAAATCACTTGTACCTTTAACATATCGAATTGGTCTCTTGGCAGCATTGAGATGCAATTCACTTGGACAGTGCATAAATCTGGACAGAATACTTATAGCATTTAAAATGTCAGGCCGTGTTGCTGTAAGATACATCAAGCAACCAATTAAACTTCTAAAGTATCTATCATCAACTTTATCAGCACCATCTTCCTTGCACAGCTTCTCCTTGTGATTCATAGGAGTACTTACTACCTTGTATTCTTCAAGCTTAAACTTATTCAAAATCTTCTTGGCATGCTTCTTCTGGCAAATGAAGACTTCATACTCAGCTTGCTTAATTTTCATTCCAAGAAAGAAGGTCATCAACCCGAAATCTGTCATTTCAAAAACCTTCATCATTTCTTGTTTGAACTCAATCAAACATGCATTATTTTCTGTCAGTAAAAGATCATCAACATAAAGAGAAACTATCAGAATATTATTGTTCTGATTTCTAACATAAAGAGTTGCCTCAGACAAGCTTTTCTTAAAACCAAGGCTCAACAAATGGTCATCTATCCTGCTGTACCAAGCTCTTAGAGCTTGTTTCAACCCATAAAGAGCCTCGTTCAAAAGAAATACCTTGTCTTCTTCTCCTTTCTTCACAAAAACTTCAGGCTGTTCAACATAAATTTCTTCTTACATAATACCATTTAAAAATGCTAATTTTACATCAAGCCGATACACTCTCCAATTCATTTAAGCAGCTACAGCAAGCAAAAGCCTTATGGTGTCCAGACGAGCAACTGGTGCAAAGGTATCTGAGTAGTCCACACCAAAAACTTGAGCATAGCCTTTCACCACAAGTCTTGCCTTGTGTTTGTTGATAGAGCCATCAACATTTAGCTTGGTTCTATACACCCACTTGACTTCAATCACCTTTCTATCTTGAGGTCTTTCCACTAGAATCCACGTCTTATTTTTCTCTATCATGAATAGCTCCTCCTTCATTGCAGCTATCCTCTTTTGATCCTTTTTTGCTTCTTCATAATCTGCAGGTTCACATATAGCAATGTTACACCTTTCATAAATGTCAGAGAGCAGCCTAGTTCCTCTCACAGGAACTTAATCCATTGTTTTATTTTGTCAGTCTACTTCTTCTTCAGTATTAGAACCAAGAAACTTGAGTTTCAACTTTGTTAAGGTCTGATCCTTCTCTTTTGCATTGTCCCAGTTCCACTCTTTATCCTCTATAAAGTGAACATCCCTGCTAACAACAATATTTCCAGTTTGTGGTTGAAAAATTTTATAGGCATTGCTAACAGTGCTATAGCCTATAAAAATGCTCAGTGATGCCTTTCTATCTAGCTTGTCACGTTTGCTCTGTGGAACATAAGTGAAACACAAACAACCAAATACTTTAAGAAACTTCAGTGATGGTTTGTAACCATACCAGACTTCAATTGGTGTTTGATCTTTTACGGCCTTTGTTGGGAGCCTGTTTTGAAGAAACACAGCTGTATTTGCTGCCTCTGCCCAAAACTTTTTGGCAATTTTTTCTCATGCAACATTCATCTTGACATTTCCATGATGTACCTATTTCTCCTCTCACTAACTCCATTTTGTTGTGGAGTGTAGGGAGCTGTAAACTGATGTTCAATGCCTGCTTCTTCACAAAACTGGTTGAATTCTTTAGAAGTGTACTCCTTCCCATTGTCTGATCTCACAGTCTGAATTTTGCAGCCACTTTCATTCTCAACTCTTGCCTTAAACTTCCAAAAGACTTAAGCTACTTCTAATTTAAACTTCAAGAAAAATATCTAGCACATTCTAGTGAAATCAGCAATGAAGATAATATAATAAAGACTACCTTTCAAAGAAGGTGTTCTTTAAGGGCCTAAGACATCCATGTGAATTAATTGCAGCTTCCTTGATGCTTTGCCAGTTACCTTTGAAAATGGTTGTCTGTTGAGCTTGCCAAATTGACATGCCTTGCAGCTTGGAATTTGATCTTCAAATTCTGGAAGATCTTTCACCATCATCTTGAACTTCATTTGCAGTAGCCCTTGATGGTGATAATGCCCGAGCCTTTTGTTCCGAACTTCTGTGATATTTTCCTTGACTAAAAAGACCGTTTGCTCTTCCTCCAATGGATTTAGAGCAAAACTTTTGCCTTTCATTCTGACTTTAAAAATATCATGATTGGCTGAATCTCTAATTAGACAATACTTGTCTTCAAAAATAACTTTAAAACCTTTTTTCATGAGTTGGCCAACACTCAACAAGTTTTGTTGAATTTCAGGAACAAAAAGAACATCATGAATCAATTTTGTACCTGAACAGCTTGTTATTGCAATTGTCCCCTTTCCTTTGACTGAGATGTAATCACCATTGCCAATTCTGACTTTGGTGATGTTGGTTGGCTTCAAATGTCTGAAAAGTTCCTTATCATTGTTCATATGACTAGAGCAGCCACTATCAATCAGCCAACTTTCACTTGATTCACTGCCTGTGAGACATGTAGCCACAAATAATTGATCTTCCTCCTCTTGATCAGCAATTTGTGCTTCTTCACCTTGCTGCTGATTTTTGTTTTTGCATATGACAGCTTCATGTCCCATCTGATTGCCTTTGCTGCATTTTGCATTAGGTCTCCTCCAACATTTGAAAGGGGGGGGGGGGTAACCTTTTTTGTTACAGTGATGACAAGGATGATATTTACTCTTGAAGCTTCCTTTTCTTCCTTTGTTGTTACTTGAAGTAGGAACAAAAGAGTTTCCTTCTTGGTCTTTCTTCTTTTTTCTATTGTTTTATCATCTCTTTGAAGTTTTGCTAATAAGGCTCCTTTAGTGTTGACATCTTGCCTCATATGCCTTCTTTGCTCTTATGCATGCAGAGAATTAAGTAATTCCGCCAAGGAAATCGTTAACAAATCCTTGGTATTTTACCTCTCAAGTACTGTGATCAAGATCTTCTCTAGAAGTCTTTAATCATTAAATTCAGACCCAAGTAGTCTGACTTTGTTTTCAATTTCAAGAAGTCTATCTGAATATTCTTTGATTGTTTCAGATTCTTTCATCCTTTGCAACTTGAAATCCCTTATCAAATTCAAAACTTGCATTCCTCTGATCCTTTTGTCCCCTGCATATTCTTCCTTAAGATAATCCCATATAGACTTGCTATCTTATGGGACATTATTCTTGTGAAGATCGTTGACGATACCGCGGCAAACAAGCAAGCTTTGGCCTTCGATTTCTTCATCTTCTTTTCCTTATGTGTTTTGATCTGTGCCATGGTGGGATTGTCTGGAAGTGCAGGAACATCATAGTCTTCTTCCACTGCTTCCCAAAGATCCAAAGAATCCAAATATGCCTCCATACGAACTACCCAAATCTGATAATTTTCTCCATCGAATACTGGTGGAGCAATTGAGGAGAAACTAGCTTCAGCTTTCATGACATTTTTAAGAAACATTTTTAAGAAAAAACACACACAGGTCCCGTAAGAAGAGGGCTTTGATACCAATTGTTGTTGATTATAACAGGAAAAGAAGGAATTCAAGGAAGAAGAATAGAAACTCCATTTTCTTCAGAAAACATTACAATTTAAACTTGAAGAAAAATAAGTAACCACTAACAACATGGTCCTACAAATAAACCACGATCAACAACACTAAAAGAAACATCCTAACTGCTTCCTAAAGACTAGGTCAACAAATAAATAAAACACATGAATCTGTACGTGGACATTCCTAACATCCCACTTCTTAGACAACCGAGCAAAAAATAAACCTAGGTTAGTTTCCTTATTGCTCATGACATCTACTACACATGACATGTAACTCTAAATAATAAATATAGGATAGAGTCCAAATCTTCTTGAAAATTTGCTAGGTAATTTGAATTAGCTCAAGCCATATGCTACATGTTCAACTTAGATATACATAATTTCCACTAGACATTTAGTAGGGAAGGACGTACAAAAGAAAGAAACAATTGCCGATAGTTAAATTCAGTATTGGACAACCTTTCAAATAATATTTAAATAATTATATTCATAAATAGAGATGATGAGATTGATGATGGAGGTAACATTATATTGTTAGTTAATCTTTTTGTAGGTTACAGATATGCATTTTAAATTTTTTTAAAATAAATAAGCAACAGAAGCAATAAGATATTGGATCTAATCCAATATCAGCCTATAACATGATCAATATATAAAAATTATATATATAAAGCTATAAAAAAAAGTATACAGATCAAATCTATGTAAATATAAATAATATAGATCATATCTATGTTTGTAACTTAGTGTCTTAGATCATATCTAAGTCATCAGTAACTATTGAATCTTTTACCTTTGGATGCTTAATGACTCTCGCAGCAATAAAAGGCGATGGTATGTACAACTTCTGCAAGCCATACAAAGGTGTATAGCCTCTATAGGTGATCCACACCGGGGTTCTGGTCCTGACCAGCCTCTTTGGAGTGCTAGCTCCTCTCCAAGGCTTTGACGATGAGATTTCTTCTTTTCAACACCAAGATGCTCTTAGAGTTGTCTAAAAAATGTAGAGGATACCTTTTACCCCTGGTTTTATAACCAGAATCCCTTTCACCCTAAAAACTTTTCATCTCCCTTTCTTTTTCTTTTTTTAGGAGATAAAGAAGAAATCATTCATCTTCTTTTCAGCCAAAAATCGAAAAAGGTTGGAAGTTAAGGAAGAAACCTTTTATCTTCTTTTTCAATTAAAAACCAAAAAAAGTTAGAAGTTAAAGAAAAAACCCTTCATCTTTTTTTTTTTTCAGTTAAAAATCGAAAAAAGTTAGAAGATAAGGAATGAGGGGTAATTAGTTAACATCAATTTTAAATTCAAACTTAAAATTTTGAATTCAAAATTCAAACTTCAAACTTGAAATTAAAATCAATTTAAAATTAAAATTCATAATTTAAATTTAAACGGTAAGGATGTTGACATTAGGCTTACCTAAATTTGAGCTCAAACCAAATCCCATTTAATTTGATCCAGATATTCATAGCTCAATCAAATTGAGCTAGCCGACAATCATTTTGCTAATTTAATCCTTCAATTAATTTACTAACATTTAGTTTCTCAATCATCCAATCAGGTGGTATGTGACCCCATAGGTTCGAACACTAAGCCAGTAGCATTGGAACACTTCCAATACTAATCGAAGTTGTCATCTAGCAATTACACCCAACTTCCGGATAGACCGAAGGTTGCATAGCAACAATCAAGAACCTTTGTTATATTGTTACCATATAGTTCATCCATTTGACCCTTAATGCTCAAGATGACTTAGGGTTTAACTGCCAACCCTTAATCAGCTCATCCATAAAGTATCTCAATCTTCACAAGTCATGTGACTTCTTACAAGGACTACCCTGATCAAGATTTTGCTAAATTGAGACACAGTGAGATATTTACTCCAAACTATTTGGAAGGGTCAATCCCATCTTGATCCACTCACTGCTCCACAGTACTTTACTGCATCCAAAAACCTTCTGTCACTGGATTAAAAATCAAGGTAATCTGGCACCAAAGTACAGTAGGTTGCTTGCAAGCTACCATGGTGATCTTAGGTCAGAGGGACACTTATATTCATATCCCTTCACGAACACTTCTTGGCAGAAAAGTATTTTGCAGATTGGTCACGTTCAGTGAGATGTCATACACCTCACCGACATGTCATACCAGTGTCATCATACTCCTTAGTAAAGAGGACAACCAACCCATATGACATACAATGACCTTTACTTGATACATAGTTGTCCTATAACTATATATCATTTTGTCGCAACTATTTTAAGAACCACTCAATAAACCCTCTCTTTATTGAATCGATTATGGTTCTAAGGACTCCATCACAAAATAATTTATTTTAGGAAGATGCAATGTGATGAATCATCAAATAATATTTTATTAATTAATAATTTATATATATTTATAACTTGCACAATCATCTACATGTTAGTTGATTGGCTTTAGGACATAATTCCCAACATATATATAATGGCCAACATTGTTTTTCGTTCATAGTTTAATTTTTTTTCTTTTGTAGGCCCAAAATACAAATACAAACCTAAAGCATAAAAGGACTTATCATACAGGCCATTAAGCATAAAAAGACTTACTATACAAGCCATAAAATATAAAGGAACTTATTCTTCCATTCATTCATGTAAGAGGCAAGACCAAAGGAAACAAGGAGGAAGCTCATCTTAAAAGTATGGCAATACCATCCTTTGGCTATTCGAATGGTGCTTGAGGAGAAAGAAGGCCTGAAAGACAGAAGGATCGACAGACTCATACCTTATGTGCCTTGATAGAGCAACATATCCAATCAAAATAGCTAGAATTTGGGATCGGTCGAGATGAAGAAGCCTCATACTCATGACAAGCCTTTAAGAGAGATTTGTAGATCAGGAGTCTAAGTTTAATGATCAATGTATCTATGTAGATACTCAAACAGCTAGAAGAAGACTAGCAAGTTATTTTTTGTTCTGATGGTGCTATAAAGGTAACTTTTGGAAGGATTTTATATTGATTCTTAAGTTATATAAGACAATCATTTAAGATCAAGGAAGACTAACTTAAAGCCTCAAAGAAATGATGAAAGATCTTTTTGACAAAAGAAATAAGAATGTGCCTTAAAAAAAAGCGATCTCTAAGAAAGAATAGGGGAACTAGGGCACCGAGTAGAACATAGAAAAAGAAAAAACTGAATCAAAAAAGAAGAATGACATGATAACCTGTGAAAGGAAAAGAAAGGCTAAACCACTGCAGATTGGTGAATTGTATACGTAAGATCATCCATTCAGCGAATGTGCCATGATCCCATAAGGTATGATAAGAGCATACAATGATCAAACCTACATAAACACTTCGAGAAGCGATGCATACCTAAGCACATTAAATACAATGCAATTATTGCACAGATGCTGTTGGCCCAGATGACAACCCAAGAGGGGGGGGGGGATGAATTGGGTTCTTTAAAATTTTAGCCTCTTAAAAAATTGTTTGCTTAAGATCAATGAAAATAAATGCAATGTAAATATAAAGTACAACGAATAAAACAGAGATAGAGATAGAGACAATGGAAGCACGGCAAACACAAAGATTTTATAGTGGTTTGGTGTATCCAACACCTACGTCCACTCCCAAGATCCTACTTGGGTCCACACTATAATCTTCTCGATTACAGCCGAGTTGTTTTACAAGTTCACAACTCAAACTTGTTGTTTTACCCGGGATCACAACGAACCCAGCCGATTTTTTGGGCTCACCAGCACACAACCCAAAACTCAAGCTAAACTAGCTTGACCCGAGGTTAACAACCTCCACTAGTTCAATCCCCTTTGATTGAACTAGGCACAAACAAGTATAAGAATGATTTACAAATTTTTACAGCTCCTTAATGAGCAAATATTCAAAAAAAAGTAAATAGGTTTAGAAAAGTCTGGTTTGAAGTTGTTTGGCTTTGAGATTTTCTTCTTTTCTTCTTTTCTTCTTCTCCTTGCTGGGTTGAATTAAGCCGTAGCTCCGATTCCTCACAGTAGATGCAGTTGAGAAGATTAAAAGTTGGTATCTTTCTTCTAGTTAAGAATCCTCTGATTTTTCACTATTTGAATGACTTGGATTCTTCTTTGAGCTTTGTGGAGTGGAAGGATTTGAATTTGAAAGCTCCTCTCTTGGATATAAGGCTCAAGACTTTTCAGATTTTGATTTTTGATTTTTGTCTATCCATTTCTCTCTTTCTATATTTTTAAATGGTTGTTTTTTCCCCTTTTTATAGATTTTTCTTTGATTCATTTTTGGGTGGAAATCTAGCCGTTGGAGTGTACCTGAAAGGATTTTCCATTCATAAAAAATAGCCGTTAGATGTCAGAAATCAAAAATATTACCGTTAGAGCTGATCTGGCATTTTTTGATTTTTTATCCAGGTGGGTTGGAGTCGGCTTCAGCTTTTCAGGTGTCGGCTCCGAATCGTTTTTCCATAAATAGTAAAATCTGAGTTCGTCGTGGAGTCGGCTCCGCAAAAGTAAGTGTGGGCTCGCCATCGTCAGGTATCGGCTCCTGAATACTGTAGGTGTCGGCTCCAGGATGCTCAAAAAATCAACGTTTTGTCCCCGCATCGGAGTCGGCTCCAGACACTGTAAGTGTCGACTCCGAAACCTTAGGTGTCGGCTCCGAAACTCTAGGTGTCGGCTCCAGGTTGTATCAAAAATCAGATTAAAATTGAATTGGCCATGGGGTCGGCTCCAGACTTTCTAGGTGTCGACTCCAAGCTCTGAAACTTTGAAATCTCTGATTTGTATTTGATTCAAAATTCATTTCTTAATTCCTTTAAATTGATCAAATAAATTTAAGTCCTGAAACACTTATAAAATCCATTAGTAATCAAATAAATATACTCAATTCCTTTATTAATCATCAAAATCAATGAATGGATCAACATATGCTATGCCCAAGAATCAAGAAGATGCAAATAAAGTAGCATAACCTTGTATGGTGTTCGAAAAGGATTGGGCATTTTTCTCACCAAACACTAAGATTTTGAAGGATGGCTCAATGCCTTCAAAATTTGCAATCCCAACCTCAAAAAAGTTGACATGGCAATTGATAGAAGACTACCCATTAAGTGGAAGACCAAGTGTCAAATAGTAATGGGCTTATAGGCCCACTCTAAGTATCAAAGCTTGCATATAGACATTTGTGGGTTAGAGGCCTACTCTCTTGCTCAAGTAAACCATCTAGGCCTTAAGAATAGAGGCATGAGATGAAGATAAATCTTACCAACCACCAAACGAGTGTAAATGTGGGGACCCATTTCATATCAATATTGCTCACAACTGCACTAGGACAATATATTCAAAAGTCAAAAGGATGGCACATAATCTACCATAAAAGAAGCACATCCTTAGCTAATGAGGTTGCCCATACCCCATAGTGAATGCAGCCCATAGTATCTAGTGCAAGTGCTAGAAGATCCTCTATTATACTAGGCCACATTATGTATGTTCCTGATCAAGCACTTCATCCTATCATCACGTACGAACACTTTATATAACCAAATAGTATCTATAGAATATCTCTCTCTTCTCTTGGTCACATTCTTTTCATTGGTTTCATCTCCATCTCTCATTGA
The DNA here is from genome assembly GCA_900491605.1 of Calamus simplicifolius. Taxonomy (NCBI): domain Eukaryota; kingdom Viridiplantae; phylum Streptophyta; class Magnoliopsida; order Arecales; family Arecaceae; genus Calamus; species Calamus simplicifolius. The sequence continues at coordinate 447,180 of UESW01004412.1, forward strand.
GAATTCGATTATAGGGCCAGTCCCTTGGCCTCATCCTCTTCTTTTGTTTGCTAACTTGAGTATTGAAGGACATTAGCCAGAGGAACCTTTCATGTTCCCTTTTTGTGCCTAAAGAAGCTCAAACACTAGAGGAAGGTTTTTCCTTGTAAGAACGATCGCTGTATTAGTTCTTATTACATCGTCCACTTCATCATTCCTACTAGTGTATGGATCCCTCAATAAGATTCTAGCATCATCGATAGTGTATATTCGAGCTGATAGTTTAGAATGATAGCCACTATAATATTCAAGAAATTCTAAGAAATTCAACTTTTATCAAGCAATTATATTGTAAATACTAAAATGTAATCATTATTGAATATAATTTTACCATATGATTAGCTGTTTTGATTTCTCCAAGGAACAAAATACCATGTTGTTCTTTCTCTTTCTTTTTTTTTTTTCTTTTTATTTTCCCTCTTTCTTTTTCCTTCATTTCTTTTTTTTTTTTTTTTTTTTTTCTTTCCATTTTTTTCCTACTTTTTTCCCTTTATTTTCTTTTTTCTATTTCTTCTTTTTCATCCTTCTCTCTTTCTTTCCATCCCCCTTTCTTTTTTGTACAATAATCACTAACATTAATTGATTAATATTGACAATGACCCATAAAAAAGTATTACAACATAATCATATAGCATTATTGAGTTGGTAGCATTTTACTATTTGTTATTTTTATTAATTTGATTAACAATAATCATTATATCTATTAGCATGTTCCAGTAGCAAAATGATGTTTTTAAATCAAGATGGCATTATGATTCTTAAAATAAAAATGATGCTATTATTCCTCCATGTACGATGTAGACTTAGGGGTGCAACTCGGGCTTATGAAACTTGGATTCCCCTCAAGCCTAACCCTAACCCTATTTGTAAAATATCAACCCTAACTTTAACCCTAACCCTATTTGTAAAACCTCAACTCTAACCCTATTTTTAAAAATTGGATTCGGGTTGAGTTTTAGGTTGAAATTCAGGTTGATGAAAAAAATAAATAAATATGTCAATATGAAACAAATAAGCTTAACATTGCACAAATAAGCTAAAGTTTAAAACAAATAAGCTTTACATTGCATAAACAAACTGAAGTTTGAAATAAACAAACTTGACATTCCAAATTGCATATCTAAAAATATACATCTTTTACATAAAACTAAACCAAAAGAAAAAATTATATATAATTTGTTATATATGCTCTAAACTTATTTTATATAAACATATAATCTGATATTTATAACAATAATTAACCACAGTCAAATTATGTGCATAAACCCATACAATTTAATCCACATTAAATTCATTTAATCTATTAGAAAATATAATTTTTAACCAATAATTTATTTAACTTATTTTTTAATCAAATTAAATTATGACCGAGCTTGTTTAAGTTGTTTAAGATATATTTAGCCTGTTTAGTATCTACTCATTTTAAATCCTTTTAACCTAATCCAATTTAATCTGTGTTCGATCAATAATTTATTTTGGCCTTTTTTTAAATTAAACTAGATAATGACTCAGCTTGCTTAACAGTTTAAGATATATTTAATCTATTTAGAATCTACTCATTTCAAACCTATTTAATCAGATTGAATTTAATCCATGTTAACTTCATTTAATCTGTTAGAAAATAGAAATCTAATTAATATATTTAACCATTTGATCAAATGCGAGGCACGTTTAATAAGATAATCCCATTCCAATCAAAAAATTTCATCTATTTAACAAACGGATCAGTTTTGTGTCAAACCCAATCTGCATTCTAACCCAACTCTTCGATTCTCACAACATCTTCTCATATTCCTTGGTACTCTAAACGGTGCGAGAAAGGATCCTAACTCGGTTGGACTCATTTTAACCGATTGAGAATTCCGAATAGGATTCTAACTCGTTTTGACTCGTTTTAATGGGTTGAGGATTGCGGACCGAGCTCTCTTCCGATGGGAGGAAGCAATCTAAACTCCAAAACCCCTCGCCATCTCTCGTTGAGGGGAAGTCAAAAAGAACGTGAGAGGCAACATGGCGACATCGATCGTGGACCGAGCTCTGTTCTTCCTCCTTACGATCCTATTTCCCCTTCACATACTTTATTTAGGTCGTCGCCTTCTACGGAAGTCTGGCGATAGACGATTTTCGTACCTTCGATATGAGATTTTTGCATCGGTTGCCATTCTTCTTTCTGCTGGCCTCCTCAATCTTGGGGCTTCGTCGAAGAACGATGCCTTGGTCTCCAAGTTGGAGGAGACCAAACGAAGAGGAATGATTTAAAAAAATGCGAGCCTGCAGCCGCAATTACCTCGAGTTTGGATTATTTTAGATTTGGATCGTGGTCCATCCGAATTAAATCTGAATCCTTCAAATTTGAATTGAATAAATATGAGTTCAAGTAACAAATCGAATCCGATCCAAATTGTACCCATATATAGACTCTCCAAAGTAAAATTCGGCCCAGGTTGCACCCCCATGCATACTCTTCAAGGCAAAACTCTTTTGTCTCCATTCATAAACCATCCATTGCTACCTTCACTTAATTTGTTGAGTTTCACGGCACATGCCAACTACTACCGACACAATCCAAGGGCACTGTCGAAGCGTCGATCCATCGTTTTCTTCCACATATTTAATTATTTACTTAATTATAAAGATATTATTTTCTTTGTCTTTCTTCTGCAAACTAATTGTGAGAAATTAATTTTAAATTGAGTCCATAACCACGTTCCGAGGCCCCTTAACGCGGTCGGCCATTCAGTCGGATTTAGACTTGGACTCTACGAAAGGTCCGTTGATTCATTCTTGCTTCCTTGAAAGATCCAGGTAGAATCCGGTTTGCTCCCACTTCTAAAAGTCAGTCAAAGCCACCGTCGGCTTTTGAAATGCGAAACTAAAATGAGGTCATGTCGTCATGGTCACCGATGGTAAGCATAAGCAAACCTTCACCAAACTTCCCTTTCTCCGGTGAATCTCACCCTCATCAGCGCGTTATTTTTTTTTATTTTTATTTTATAGAACGATCACATTAGTCTAGTATGAATCAGTCTAAATACATTCGAATATAAAATTTATAACAACATAGAGGGACATGGGTCACCCATCGTCCATATTCTATAGCCTACATGGTGAGCCACGACTGCCGCTGCCCAGTTAGCTACCATATTAGCTTCATGAAATACATACGTATTATTATTTTAATTAACTTTGAAAATAAAAGAGGCGATGTTAGCTTGATTATAATCTATTGCTATATTATCATAAAAGATGCAAGGGACCACCTTGTCTTTCATTCAATAATTGCGAACAATTACACAGCCATTTATTGTTGCCTTGCCATCACATTGATTGCATCTATTGCAAGTAACAGAAAGGTAGTTATTGTTTAGACTCAAGATAAAAATCAAACTAAATAATGAAATCATTTATAAACGATAACCTTTGTTATTGCTGGTTTTTACCGTAATTTAGCAGAATTCTTTTCTAGCCAAGTCAATCCTTAATTTATTGAGGTTCTATCATTATTATCTTTTCTAAATAGTGTATTTTTTTAGCTAAACTTTGACGATCAAACATGGTTCCTTAATAACTATATGTACTTCCTTTTATTTTCTTTTAATTAAAAATATAGTTAATTTTTTTTTCTTACTAAGAAAAAAGAAAGAACAAAAAAAAAAAAAAACATGCAACACCATCCAAGATTGGATATAGATAAATTTTTATGAAATCTATTTCAATATAGCATGTCATATTGATGGCTTAAAGTAGAGCACTCAATGGATATTTCAATATAGCCTTCATTTCGTTGCTCAAATTCTAAATTTAATCATACTTGAATTTATACAAATTTTCACTTACATTTTAAGTTATCGAATTTGGATTTAGCTTTAAGTGACTTTAACCAAGTTCTATACTTGACGATGCCATGCAATTGGCTTAAACTACATTCCATCATCTTGCATGTAAATATTTTTTCGATGATGTTTTTTGCCATGCCCTTGGTAACAAGGGCCATCCCAATGCCATCCTTCTTAACTTCGTAAACCGAATCAGACCGGACCGGTCCAACCTCGGATCCAACATTCAGGAGATTGCTATTACTGAAAGGTGGTCCGGTCTCATTCCATTCCGTGGCATGGACGGTTTACGGTAGGCAGCGGTTTCCATAACCGGGCGGACGACAGCACGGAGGTTTCCTTCCAACGTCCTCCGGGTTTCATTTGAGAATTTCTATTTGCACCGCTCAACGTGCCTCATCTTTTTCTCACTTTTTGGCACCGATCCAACACTCTCTTTTTAGCATTGATTTTTCTTTTCGCATTGTTTGATCAAATAGAACTGAACAAAAATTTTTATTCGATCCTATTTGATCAAATAAAGATCATTCTAATTTACTCGATAGGTCAGACCAAATAAAGACCTTTCGTTCGATCAAACAAAATCGAACGAAAAGCCTTCATTCAGTTAAACAGAACCGAATGAAGAAACGATGCTGAAGCATCGAGGTCGAAGAGATCCTGTGCCAAAAAATGAGGAGGAGATAAGACCAAAAAAGATACTGAGAGAGAGCTAACGTCGAAGAGTGAAGGGTACTGGGAAAGGGAAAGAAGACGAAAAAAAAAGGAAATAAAAAACGAAGGAAGGGACATTGAAGAGAGGAAAGAGAGCGATGCCGAGAAAGAGACAAAGAAAGGAAAAGAACGGTGTGAGAAAAAAAAAAAATTTTTTTTTTAATTTTTTTTTTTAAATTAAAGAATCTACTAAGTAACATGAGCAGTACACAAAAAAAAAAAAAAAAAAAAAAATTCCCGCTTCATTCCGATCACCCGGAGATAAACTTACTGGCACTCACGTGGACAACCGGACAAGGCGGTGATGATACCGTGGAGCGGCAGCCTCTCTTCCACATGGCGCCGCGGTTTTCAGGGCCACGTCAGCGTTCAATCTGGGTCGTCCGTTGAGACAAAAGAAGCGGGAGACGGCATTTGTTTCACGGGCTTGTTATTTATGGAGGCCACGCCCTCCGAAACCCACCCACACCTCGCGCCGCCCCCTGCCGCCGTAGCCGCTCCCCTCCGCCTCTCTTACTCCCCCTCGCTTGAAGGGGAGAAGAGAGGAGTCAAGGAAAGAGGAAACCCCAGCTCTCTCTATCTCTTCCATCTTGAATTCCTGGTACGATTTCATGGCGCTTACTCCGCTCTCATATTGGGTTCCGTTTAGATTTTGGCTTTCTTTTTTTCTTTTTTTTGATTCTTGACGCGTTTTCTTTGCAGTTGTGTTAGCTTATTTATTTATTTATTATTGGTTTCTCTAGCAATTGTGTCAAAGGGAATCAAATCTCCTTTAAAAAAAAATTCAGATCGGTGTGATTGCTGGCAGTTCTCGTTTTTTATTTAGATCTTCAAGGGATTAATGAAGAATGGAAGAGATTTGGTTTGATTTAGTGCTAGCGTGTTGTTGGTGTAGGATCAGTGGAATTTTTATTTTGAGACATGGCGGTAGCTCTCCAGCTTGGAGTTCGAGCGCACGGTACTGGAGTCGCGAGGAATTCGTGGAGCTCTCTTGCATTCTCGTCAAGCTTTCCAAGTAACGTGGCTTCAAGCCATCTGTGAGGTTGGCCTGTTGGAAATTGAAAAGACTCTTCGTTTCCCAAGCTATTGGAAATTGAAGAGACTCTTCATATCCCAAGCTCTGAACTTGGTGTTTTTGGAAATTGTTATCTAGGGAATTATGTTTACTTATTGTTGCTGGTTTCCATATTTGCTTTAATTATTCTGTTTCTTTAAGGTCTATAAATATTATGTAATCCTTCCGTTTACAATGCAATAGAAAAACTATTCAATATTTCTTCTTCCAACATGGCCTGTAGGAGGGAGGGGAACTTTGGGAGGAGGGGAGCTTTGAAGGTGTGTTGTGAGAGAGGAATATCTGCTATTGTGGGGGAGGATGAGGTGGTGAAGGAGGGTGCTGTTAGAAATGCTGCGCTGCTGAGCATTGTGATGAAGTTCGGAGGGTCGTCGGTGGCATCGGCTGACAGGATGAGGGAGGTTGCGGACCTCATTCTTAGCTTTCCCGAAGAAAGGCCAGTGATTGTTCTATCTGCAATGGGGAAGACAACGAACAACCTTTTGCTGGTATCGCTGCATTTCTGCTTAGAATGAGATTTCTGCCTCTTGTCTTCTGTTCAGTTCATGGATATGGCATCTATTGTTTGTTTGATGCTAGGCGGGGGAAAAGGCTGTCTGCTGTGGGGTGGCCAATGTGTCCGAACTTAAAGAGTTGAGCTTTGTAAAAGAGTTGCATCTTAAGTATGTTATCATTTTCTCATTTGATGGTGATTGGATCGTTTTATATCTGTGCCTTTTGATGACATTTTTTTTTTTACTCGTCATTATTCAGGACAGTTGATGAATTTGGAATTGATAGGTCTGTCATTTCTGGTAAGTTTCCATCATTTTTTTTTGTTTATCAATATTTTGTTTCGTCAGGATGGTAGTGCTATTGGGTCTTGATGATGTTGTCACTGTAACAATTACTTACCATACATCTTGAAATAACTCAAAATATAGTCAAGTTTGATGATTAGGAAAGGTGGCCTGTAGGATTGCACTAGTTTAGCAGACCTGAAGAATTTAATTCCCAGGTTTGTCTGTTAGGATCACACGTTCACTCTATTTTGACTGATATGGTTTACACGGTCTTAAGGAATTTATCTCACTTGGGCGAAACTCACATCCTCGTATTTCAACTTTCATATTAATTTTAACTCAAGTGGGCAAGATGTCCTACCGACTGATGCTATAATGGTGTGTTGTTGATAGTTTTATAGCCTAACTGATTCTATTTTGACATTCTGTTCTACGGATTCCCATGGAAGTGCCTCTCATCATGTTCCAGTGTCATATCACCATGCACAATCTTCAAGGCTAGGTACAACTAATCTCTAACATCTAAACATCAAGAAGATTAAAAAGGGAATAATGAAATTATACTCTAAACATCAAGAAGATTAAAAAGAGAAGAATGGAATTATACTTGTGAAATATATCTAATATTTTTAATGAGCTCCTCTGGAAGCTCCTTGTGAGTTCTGTGAACCAATAGTTTAGTCCCTTGTCTGCCTTCAATCCTACTGAAGTCGTAGTTCAAAAAGAGTTTTATGCAAACCTCCCAATTTTTCCATAAAAGTCAGAATGCGGGGGAAAATAATTAGGAGTTTGAAAACAATCCAAACAATTAAAACACTCAAAAATTAACAAACTAAGAATCAATATAGCATTTATATATTTGTTCACTTGAAGACAAGCACAGGAGATGCAAAGGCCATAAATGATGGCTATTTATAAAGGTTTTCAAATTCATCATGAACGAATCATGTATAAATCATAGTATCGTTGAATAGTTAATGAAAAATGGGATAATTCCAGGAAAAATATTTGGATCATATAGAAAATTTAGAATCTTGATACTCACATCCTGGTGAACTGGTCCCTACTTTCCACAGGCAGTTCATATGATTATTCAAAAACACCATATTTGACAGCAGTAACCAGCAGGGCCAGTTCCTCTTGGTTTAGCTTGGTTCTGACAATTACTACATTGCCTTGAACTAACCTGCTGAACTGTCTGGGTTTTGCTATCCTTGGTCTTATATATTGTCTTTTAGCCAAATACTTGGTTTTTGTCTACTTTTGTAGATGCTTGTCTGATTGTTAACTGGTTTCTCTATGCTTATTGCTTTGTGCAATGCAATTTTGCAGGTCTGTTGGATGAGCTGGAGCAACTTTTGAAAGGCATTGCGGTGATGAAAGAACTGACACCCCGTACTAAAGACTATTTGGTTTCATTTGGAGAATGCATGTCTACAAGGATTTTGCAGCATATTTGAACAAAACTGGTACCAAAGCACAGCAGGTACTTTTCATGACATCCTTCACATTAGCGGAATGCAAAATGTTTATTGAATCAAAATAATGGAGTGGCTTATTCATGTTGCAATATCAGGACATTTCAGTTGCTAGGTATGCAGAATAGCTTTTCCTGCCGTTGCAAATTTTGTATTATAGAGAAATAGCCAAATGGCCTGTACAAAGCGTGCTTTATGGGGCTTTTGCATGCAGGCCTTTGCTTTCTCTTTTCTTTTTTGGTTTTTAAACTAGTATAGTATAATTGATGTCTATTTTGAGACACTGTTACTCATATATGGTACTTTATGTAAAATGTGATCAGTCTACAATAAGTCATGTTGACGGTCTTCACTAAAATGCTGTGTGCAAATATTATTGCAGAATCACTGCTTACATTGGAGTTCCAGACCACTTTGTATTGTTATTGTCTACATGCAAAATGAACCCTTTCTGATTGGATGTTAGGTGTCCTCTGGATGCTAGTTGGTCTTCTTCTTGGTCTTCTTCTTTATAACGAGAGTAATATAAGACTGACCTCTAGTGTGGAGATTTTCCCCCCCTTCAAGTGAGTGAAGCATAAGGTACTAGAATCTCCCACTTATCTTTTAATGCCATGCTTTCAAAGTATGGAATAAAAAAAGGAAGCTGAAGGACAAATATCATAAGATGTTTAGCAGGTTCGTGTCAAAGTTAGTGTGACAATTGCTATTGGTTTTAAAGGGTGTTTCTTTGATTTATAGTTGTGCTTCTTGTCTTGCATTGCTCATGAAATTTAAGATCCGCCACATCCATTCCTTTCATCTGAAAGTCTTCCATTTTTCACCTGTGATAAAGAAAATAGGCATTTAATACTGTATCAAGGCTGTGAAATTGACTAAATGAATTGCTATGAAGCTTTGAGCTATCTGTTTAATTTTGAAGTTGTCAGTTAAGCAATTTTCAGTCTTCACTGTTTAAATACGATCAAGTGATATGCATTGAAATATTTAGTCTCTGTCTATGCGTACACAGTTGTGCATGTGCATGCACACATCTAAGGATGCTCAAGTATAGAAGTGGTCTTTTGCTGTCTCCATATACCATATTAAACTTCATCTTATATTCTCACAATCAGCAACTTGATCCAGTTGCTGGGAAAGAGATGTCTTATCTTTGATGGCCTCTTTGTGACTGCTTAACACCTTTTTCACTGTTTGTTTTCTTCTTCTTACTCTAATTCTTCTGTCATTCAATACCTATATATCTCTCTATTTCCTTGGCCTTGGATTTCATTGCTTTTAGCAGTTTGATGAAAGTTCATGTTTGAATAGAAGGATACTACTAATTATGCTGCACTATTGTCATTTTGGTTATTATTCTGATTTTGAAATCTTTTAGTTGCAATACCTATTGATGTGAAATTGTAGCTAAAGAAAAGTATCTCTCCTTCCCCCATTAACTCTTTCCCGTCAACCAGCTTCCATGCAATATTTGGTTGCTAGCTTCCATAAGTATTCAGTTGCTATTTGAGTCTTGACATATTGACCATTTATAAGAGCTAATCATGCAGTTGCCTAATCTTTTGCAGTATGATGCATTTGATATTGGTTTTATAACCACAGACGACTTTACTAATGCGGATATCTTGGAGGCAACTTATTCTGCCATTGCAAAGAGATTACATGGAGATTGGATTAATGATCCTGCAATTCCTATTGTTACTGGCTTTCTTGGAAAGGTCCATAGCACCCAATCTAACTTTATTGACTTCATTTTAAATGTAATATAAATGTATTTTTAATTACTTGGAGTTCAAGTTTTTGGTATACGCCTGTTACAGGGTTGGAAATCCTCTGCTGTCACTACACTAGGCAGGGGTGGTAGTGACTTGACAGCTACTACCATTGGCAAAGCCTTGGGATTGCGAGAAATTCAGGTCAGTTTAAAGTTAATTGCTAATAGTGTTGTCTTCCTCATAGTGTTAAGGCAACGCTTGATGCTTCTTATTACATATATTCATTGGTGCATTTTAGCATGCTGTCACAGGTTTTTTTTTTTTTGAAATTGTAACAGGTTTGGAAGGATGTTGATGGTGTTTTGACATGTGATCCTAATATACATCCAAACGCAAAGCCTGTACCTCATTTAACATTTGAAGAGGCAGCTGAACTTGCCTATTTTGGAGCACAGGTTCTCTCTCTCTCTCTCTCTCCCCCCCCCCCACCTCCCTGCACGCACGCACATGTTCATTCAAAATCATCATCAAGTGCAACTAGAAGATAATCATATTCACACATGTGCATGCGTGAATATGATTATCTGCTAAGTGCATTAACCTCTATCCTTTTTCTTCTTTTGAGAAATGGTTAAAGTAAATAGTTTGTGTTTTTGATTAACTGGTTTGATGGTTAACAACATTTCCTATATGTGCATCCTACTTAAAGATTAATTGTTGTTTCTATATATCTTCTTGGTCATTATATGGTTTACAAATTTCTTACCAAAAGAAATGCATCTGAGAGAGTGGGGAGAAAGTCAAGTGTCATTATTTATGGGTTCCTGATGGTTATAGTATGGATTTAGAGAGCAATTTCTTTGTTCAAGTGAAACATGAATTAAATTTTGAAAATGAATGGATGGGCTCTTATCCTTTGTGGTAGTAAGCCTGGTTTGTCAGGTTATCTAATTTTCTGTCAATGGTTAATTGTGTTGTTTTATGATGGGCTCATGTTGCAAAATTTTTGTTTACATAACATGCATCCTTACAGGTAATGAAATCTTTGTTTCAATTGTGTGAGGCATTTGAAGCAAAGATTTCATTGCCATTTTGGCTGCATGTTAATTTTTTTTTTTTTTGGTAATATGGATCCTGTGTGAGGTATGCTTGGTTTTAGCACCCATTAGCTCAAGGAGAAAAAAAAAAGGAAGGTTAAAGGCATTTGTTTCTCTTTGTTTACCAAGGTGTATGATTCATCCATCCATTATCTCTAGGTTTTGCATCCCCAATCAATGCGACCTGCTAGAGAAGGTGATGTACCAGTTAGGGTCAAGAATTCATACAACCCTCAAGCTCCTGGTACGCTCATCACTAAAGCAAGAGATCTGAGTGAGGTTTGTAGCACTGTACTTTTATTTTTACTGATTTTCTCAGAAATCTATAATGTTAAATGAATTAGTTATTGACCTATCTATGGTAAATGTGTGATTCAGACTGTACTAACCAGCATAGTGTTGAAATCAAATGTCACAATGTTGGATATAGTGAGCACTCGAATGCTTGGCCAATATGGTTTTCTAGCAAAGGTCAGAGTAGTGCATTCATCGCTTAAATATGTTATAATACCATTTGGTTCTTTTTTGTAACTCACAAATTCATTTTCATTGTTGAACTCTTCAAGTGCAGGTTTTTTCTATATTTGAAGAATTAGGTATCTCTGTTGATTGTGTGGCTACAAGTGAAGTCAGTATTTCTTTGACATTGGATCCATCGAAATTTTGGAGCAGAGAGCTAATCCAGAAGGCAAGTGATGTATGAACAAAATCTGACATTCTATTCAATTGTCGTTAATAACCTAAAATGCATCCAGTTCAGTTATTCAAGAAAGTCTAGAGATATGATTTCATTCATTACTTTCGTATCCTCTAAGGACAAGCTGAATGTGCCAGCATAGCTCAAAATGCATGCATTACTTGCATGTATATATTTATCCCAAAAATTGCTATTGTTCTTTGTGTCACATACTCTCACCTCTCTTGCTTGAACTTTGTTCATTGCAATGGCAGCCATGAGAATTAAAAGTTGTAGGCAAGAATTAGTAATACAGTCATTTGCTTCATCCACATCCAGAATCCCTGATCACATTGGATAAATCATTTTTAGAAACAGAATTTTCAAGCACCTTGATCACAGCGACCGTTTGCTTTCTATTGGTTCTCTGGTTATTGTTATCATATAGTCTATCTAAAACAATATAGTGTCAGGAGCTTGATCATGTGGTTGAAGAGCTTGAGAAGATTGCAGTTGTTCATCTCCTTCAGAACAGGTCAATAATCTCCCTCATTGGAAATGTGCAACGATCTTCTTTGATACTAGAAAAGGTTTGAGCGCATCTCCTTGGAGAGAAATGAAGATTTCTTTCCCTCTATTTCTCCTTGTTTTCTTTGTCTGCTGTTCTTCGGCCCTTTTTATTTTGAGTCTACCGCAATACATGGCTATTATTGTCGAAGTTCAAACTAATACTCCATCCTTATCGGTTTCAGGCATTTAATGTACTACGGAAAAATAACGTCAATGTCCAGATGATCTCTCAGGGGGCATCTAAGGTATCTGTTAGAAGCTTTCATTTTTTTTTTTTTTTTTTTTTTTTCTTTTAAGCCAGGGGTGCAAGCACTATGGGCATTTGTTGATGCTTGAGGCATCCAATTTTGCTTGCTAATCTAGTTTTTACTTCCACAACAGGTGAACATTTCCTTGGTAGTTCATGACCGTGAAGCCAAGCAGTGTGTTAGAGCTCTACATTCAGCATTCTTCGAGAATGGTTTCTTGTCCGAAGTTGATGAAATAAACCTTTTCCAGAATGATTCTTCAGCTCTGCCTTTTGCGAGTTGATGATGCCCAAACCTGTACCACTTAATAGAAGTATGGCTGCCACACCTCTTACTTACCGAATCCCTGCTTCGATGGGAGAAATAATAGGTTTCGTTTTATAATTATATTCAGCGATGTATCTTTTTAGCTAACTATTAATTTAAGAGTCATGATTTCTTTCCTCATACACCGTGTGCTGTGTTGTTTACTTGACTAACAGAACCAAAATGGTAGTGACGAATTAATCATCAGTCTGAAAACAAGGCCTTGCGCGATGCAGCAGAAACTTTGAAACCATGCTATGTTTAGAACCTTTTTCTGTTATAAGCTTTCAATGGTGATCTAGGTAAAGGTAATGTAGCGAACATCATCTTACTTCGGTGATGATTTCAGATCATCTTCATTCTTATTAGAGTCATTGTCCAGGTTTGGTATCCTTTCGTAAACAATGGCCTTGTGTTAAACTTTGAGGATTAAAAAAGAAATTTGAGGACCAATTGCACAGCTGAGAGAGTCTGATGCTTAAAGAGAGGTTTTATTAAAGCAAATCATGTTATTGGCCATCCAAGAAACAAAAAAATATGGATTTTTATGCTAAGTTGAGATGGTGGAATGGAATATATTTTATAAGGCTATTAGATTGATACACTTATTCAAAAAAAAAAAGAATATAAGTAATACTTAATTTATACATGTCTAGAAATTTTAAATTTAGTCATTTTAGAAGAATAATTTAATACTTATGAAGCTTTACTAGCAACAATTAAATTAAAATTTTGAAGATAATAATACTTTTAAGATGTTTGTTACCGAATTAGCTTTCTAGCTAATTTTTAATCATACAAAATAGAGGTAAAATAAAGGCCAAATAAGAAAGCTATGAGTTAATTATATTTTTTTTGAGCTAATTATGGATAATACATTAGTTCTAAAGAAGTTACTAAAAATTATGAAAATGCCATTCCTTAGTTTATAATTAAGAATATAGTTTTTTTTCTTTTAATTTTTTTTTTTGAATTTCAAAGTTTATTTTATCTAAAAGTTCTTGTTTCAAAAGTTATAAATCAATTCTTTAGAAAATTTGTATCCCATAAACTAAGAAGCCATTGGCCTTGAGAGATCTCATCTATAAATAGGCTCATGGAATACCTTATAAAATTAGTTAATTTTAGCAATACTATTTAAATATCTTTCTTTTCTAGCTTGGAGTAATTCTTTATTGGCCTAAGTTGTTTAATACAAGATCATCAAAAATTGGTGTGAAATTGATAATTATATTCTTAACAATCTAGCCTGCATCAAATTTGGTATCAGAGCTTAAGATCTTATTTCATAAAAATCCTCTAGATCACTTATATTTGCACTAGATATAAAAGTTGCTTCACAATAAATACTATCTGTCATCTAAAATCATTGCGGTGTTCTTACTTCGTTGCCATATGCTTTATAATGTACTCCAATAGCATGGCTAAAACTCATAGGCTAAACTTCTATCTCCGACTTGTTGAATTGCATCATGGAATTGGTGTTTTAGAGTCATGCCATCCTGATCTTCTCTTGCTTATTCTCTAAGAAACTAATTATTATAATAGTATAGCAAAACTTTTGCTTATCCCTTGAGCCTCGTATGTATGCCGAGTAAGGAAAGAATGAGAAAGTTAACTCATCTTTGTTCAATAATTAATCTGATTATAAAGTTGGAAGTGATTTTGTTTCTAGGATGAAATCTGAACCTTTCATCTTCTTTGATGAGGTTGGAAGAGGGGATGTTCAAAATTTTCTTTCTTCGTAAGGATTTTGAAGAAACGAAAAAAAAGAAACTTATTCCAATAAGTTTGAACCCATATAAAAAATTGTTTAAGCATGATGAGTTAAGGATAAAGTTCTACGCAAGGATACCCTATGAAATTATCTAAGGATATATGAAGACCACAAAGTCATATATCTCTAAGGAGGAAACCTATGGAGGAAGTGGGTTTGTTAGCTATAAACAATCCATGCATCATATCCTTGAGACTAAAGTGATAGAGACTACAAAGTCATATAATATAGCCTAAAGCAATCGGCAGCTACATAAATAGTCTAAATGAAAGATAATAGTTTAAAGAATTTATAACTCAAATTTATCTGTATTAATTAACTTTAATTTAAATTTTTAAGACGACATGAACCTATCTTAATAACATGTTATGTAGACCAATAGATAAGCTTAAAAGTGTTACAAATTTGCTCTATAGCCTATTGGCTGTGGGCTAACTACATCTTTGACATAATCAATAACATATGTGTTGACAGAGAGAATGGATGCATGATCCAGCAAAATAAATATTAGAAGGTTTCTTGGGTTAATGATGGTTGAACAGCATCGTGTTTGAGGTTGGCCAGACGAACCCACTTGCAAATCTTAGAAGGTTTCTTGGGTTAATGATGGTTGAACAGCATCGTGTTTGAGGTTGGCCAGACGAACCCACTTGCAAATCTTTCCTTGGTGCACTCGTCCACGTCCACGGAGATGTTGCCATCCTCTTCAACCACGCTAACATCTTCGTCTTGGATCAACTACGTATTAAAAGTAATTCAAAATTTTAGTTCCACGTTAGTTGATTAATAAAATATAAATCTACTTAAATATAAATTCTAATTTTAGGTAGTGTAAGCTTTTAGTATTCTTAATAGATGATGATTTAATTTCTCTCTCTTCATTCTTACTCTTTCCTTTTAAAAAATATAAATGTATCACGTCAATGGATGGATGCATCCATCGGATCATGTAAAAATAATCTAGTTCTCATCCATCTAAAATAACTTAAAACAAGAAAAAAGAGACTTGAGAGCATTTAGCTATATAAGATTGAATGAACTTGAGTACACATTTTGAGTATTCAAAAAGAAAGAATTAAATCTATACAAAGAAGATCAAATGCATCTTTGTACCTAGATAGAACGGATTCTACCGTAAATGAAGCACCATTTGTAGCATATCTTAAACTAGATAACATTATTTCTTAACTATTTATTTATTTATTCTATGTGTGCATAAAAAATTACTTAAAGCAATAGAAAAAAAATTCTACCATGCATGAGGCAACGAGCTATAACAATATCTTAAAACATTCTCAACTTCTAAGGTGCACTCATTCAGGGTATCTTGAACCAGAATTTCAATATTCCAAACGGCATTTCCATGGCATTACTGCATGCTTGCTTGTGTTGTCAGTTTGTAACCCTTTGTACTCACTGACATGAAATTGATGCTATAGAAGGGTGCAAGAAGTTGTTCCTTTTTGTGTACTCCATGTTGACCAAGTGCATATATAATGCAATAGATGTAAGATGGTGGTTAACCTTGACTTAATAGTATGCCAAAAATATTCTTGAGGAGAAGCTAGGTTGGCTTGGGAAGTAAGAAGCAGTGAATTGGTAGTTGTATTTATGTCACTGGGCAAAACTCACATCCACTTATTTCAAGTTTCCCATTAGGTTAATCTAAAGTAGTGAACAAAATATCCTACTAACTAGTGCTATAATAGTGATTATCCTGCGCAATCATCATGAATAGGTTCAATGTCAAGAAGATTTAAAAAAGGAAAGGGAAGAATGAAGTTATACTTGTGAAATAGATTTTGGCTCTTTAATGAACTCCTCTAGAAGCTCCTTCTGAGATTCCTGAACCAATAGTTCAGTCCCCCGTTTCCCTTCAACACTATAGACATCATAGTTCAAAAAGGCAAATCCTGGTGATGCAAATTTTGTAACTTCACAACTAGATACATGGAAACATGAATTTGGGGAACATCAATTCATCACCATAGAAAGGGATTCAACATAATAAGGTGAAAATAATGTTATGCCAAACAATTGGGATAGAAAGGGAGAAGGAAGGTGAAGGAGTAATAAAGTGAAATGATCTAATCCCCTAACTTGTTTTCTAATACTGATACAACATCAAATCCTTTTAAACTTTAGTAACTGATGTGGCTAATGTAGCCCCAAGGGTAGTTTCGGCAGAATCAAAGCATGGGTGCGCCCCAGCGTCTCCAGTCCGCCGAGTCGGCCTCTACCTTTCATGGTCGGCCCTTCTCGGCTCCGGCATCTCCAAGCCCGCCGAGTCGGCCCGGACCTTTCCTGATCGGCCCTTCTCGACCCCGGCATTTCCAAGTCCGCCGAGTCGGTCTCTACCTTTCCTGGTCGGCCCTTCTCGGCCCCGATATCTCCAAGCCCGCCGAGTCGGCCCCGACCTTTCCTGGTCGGCCCTTCTCGGCCCCGCCATCTCCAAGCCCACCGAGTCGGCCCCGACCTTTCCTGGTCGGCCCTTCTCGGCCCCGCCATCTCCAAGCCCGCCGAGTCGGCCCCGACCTTTCCTGTTTGACCCTTCTCGGCCCGGCATCTCCAGGTCCGCCGAGTCGGCCCCAACCTTTCCTGGTCAGCCCTTCTCGGCCCCAACATCTTCAAGCCCGTCGAGTCGGCCCCGACCTTTCCTGGTCGGCCCTTCTTGGCCCCGGCATCTTCAAGTCCGTCGAGTCGGCCCCGACCTTTCCTGGTCGGCCCTTCTTGGCCCCAGCGTCTCCAAGCCCGTCGAGTTGGCCCCGACCTTTCCTGGTCGGCCCTTCTCGGCCCCGGCATCTTCAAGCCCGCCGAGTCGGTCCCGACCATTCCTGGTCGGCCCTTCTCGGCCCCGGCAACTCCAGGTCCGCCGAATCGACTTTGACCATTCCTGGTAGGCCCTTCTCGGCCCCGGCATCTCCATGTCCACCGAGTCGGCCCCGACCTTTCCTGGTCGGCCCACCTTGGCCCCGTCGTCTCCAGGTCCACCGAGTCAGCCCCGACCCGGCACGTCCTAGTCGGCAAGGTCGGTCCCAGCCACCCTTGGCCGACCCAGATAAGCTTTGGCTCCCCCGAGAGAGTTGAGACTTCCCGGTTTCCTCCAAACCTGCCCCAACACGGCCCTGATAGCTCGGGATGCTACCTCTCTGACCCGCGCCACCTGACAATGCTAGATCCAACTACTCGCTGGCCATGTTGCTGATGGGACTGGACCCAACTACCCAACAGCCCCGCTGGCTGATGGGACGTAGCCCACCAACCGCTGCTTTCTTCCTTTCCGATGAGATAGGACCCACCAACTAGCGCAAATTCATGCAACTCCCAAGAACTCTGCGGACTTCCCTCCTCACGGAATCCCACGTGATCGTGCCAGGGTCAACCCATATAAAAAGGTGAATCCACTCAATAAACAGGTATGCGTGATAATCCCCGGAAAATCACTATCTTGAGACCCAGAGAGAACTCTCTTTTCCTCTGGAGCACCTTTTCATCTAAAAAGAGCTCATTCGAGCTCCTATTCGGCTGTGACCTCAATTGCTAACTTGGGCGTCGGAGGGTCCCACCGGAGAATCCTCTCCGGTCTTGGGACTTCTTTGCAGGTAACCTGGTGAAGAGGAGCCTAGAGAATCCATCCGTTCCCGACGTGCAGGATCAGTGATTGAGCGTCATTAGATTAGCGCGCCAGGTAGGGGGTGTGCGTGGGTGTAGAACGCAGCAAGTATCCCAGGGATTCCCTGTGCTACATCGGGCTAAACCTTACTCCCCCCCTCTCTTCTCTCTTCGGAACCATGGTGGTGACACGAGCTCAGGACGCTTCCATCAGCTGTCCAGCGGGGCTTCCCCCGCCAGTTAGGCAACAAGAGGCCAACCTCCCTGTTGCCGATCCTCCAGTCACCTGCCCACCACCAAACGCAGCCGCCCAAACGGCGAAGCAATTGGCGACCCTCTCCCAACAAGTCCAAACACTCACTGCTATGGTCCACGGGCTCCAACAGTAGCAGTCCGTGGCCACCCAGCACCAATCCGCTCCCCCAGCCAGTCAGCAGTCGACGAGGGGAGGTTCTCCAAGACGAGAGGCCAGTCAGGGAGGTCGGCTGGCGGGAAGCCGATCGACGGAAGGCCGGTCATCGCTCAGCTTCCCCGAGGAAATCCCACCGCAAGCCCTCCAAGCGGCTGCGGTCTCCTGATCATGGTCCCAGCAAAATCCCTTCGGGGCCACATCGTCAAGAGGAGCCAAGGCGGAAGCCCCGACTTCCGTCTCCCTCTCTGTCTTCTTCATCTTCTTCTTCCTCCTTGAGCCATCTCGGAGAGCCCCAACAATCAACCGACAGGCGGAGGAATGCCTGAAGGAGTACAACTGGCGGCTGGACGAGCTCGCCAGAAAAATCAACCATCAGTCGGAGGAAGAGTTCGACACCCGTCCTCCTTACACCCGCCGGATATTAGAGGAGCCTGTCCCCTCCAGGTTTTGATTCCTCCAGGTGGATCCGTACGATGGTATGATAGATCCTCTTGACCATCTCGAGAGTTATAAAGCAATGATGCAGGTTCAAGACGCTTCAGACGCCCTTCTCTGCAAGGCCTTTCCCGCTACTCTACGGAAGGCCGCCCGTGCGTGGCACTCGCGCTTGCCCCTTCACAGCATTGACTCCTTCCGAGAGCTGGAGAAGGCTTTTCTGGCGCATTTCGATGCATGCCGATGAATTCCAAGGGTGGCGGACAGCCTTTTCTCCGTACGTCAGAAGGAGGGAGAGTCGCTGCGGGACTTCGTGTCCCGGTTCAAAGCTGCCGCCCTCGAGGTCTACCATCTCGATGACGCAGTGGCGATGCTGGCATTGAAGCGAGGACTCCTCCCGTCTCGCTTCACCTTTTCCTTGGATAAGAAGCCCTCGGGCTCTTATTCCAACCTCCTCCTCCGGGCTTAAAAGTATATCCATGCGGATGAAGCTGACTTCACCCGCCAAGAATCTTCAAGGAGCTCTGGCCACAAGCCTGCTCGCCCTAAACCAAACGGACCTCCCCGACACCGGCAAGCTGACCCGCCTCACCGACCCGACAACAGGCGTAGAAGCCCTGTCCCCGACGAGAGTAAGCTCATGCCTCTCCTTGCCCCTCGATCTTACATTTTGATGGAGATCGAGGGCGAGCCTACCTCCAGCGCCCTCCTCCCATGAAGAAAGGTCCCCCCCATGACAAAAGCCGCTACTGCCGATTCCACCGGGACTATGGCCATGACACTGATAGATGCTACAGTTTGAAGCGGGCCATCGAGAAGCTCATTCAGCGGGGCTACCTCGGCAAATATATGCAGAAGATGCAGCAGCCACTGCCGACCCTCATGGGGCCTCCGCCTGTTCAGGCCCCGATCGACAACGCCCCCACGGAGCGAACGGTCGGAATGGTGTCCTGGGGGTCAACCTCCACATCTAAGCGGCCGAGGGGAGAGGAGGCACCGAGTAATGTAATTCCAGGGGGGATCTGCTGTCATAGATAATGTAAACAATGAAGGCGTCATCGTCTCTATGACGATTGCCAAGCACCCTGTAAAGAGGATATTAGTTGATAGTGGCAGCTCAGCTGACATCCTTACCTATGACGCCTTTATTCGGATGGGATTATCTTTGGACTCCCTTCAGCCTGTGGCGACCCCTTTGGTCGGTTTTACTGGAGACTCCGTGAGGGTTGAAGGCAAAATACCTTTGCCTGTGACAGCCGGAACGCCATCATGTCAAAGCACAGTGGTTATGAAATTTTTGGTTGTGAGGGTTCCCTTGGCGTATAACAGCATTCTGGGGCGTCCAGGTTTGAATCTTTTGGACGCAGTTATTTCCACTCGGCGTCTGTTAGTGCAATTCCCCACAGGCGGAGGAGTCGGGGAGATGCGCGGTGAGGTCAGCCCAGTCCTGCCCTGTTATCACGCAGCATCAAGTCCTCTGGAAGCTGAACCAACCTTTGAGGCGTCCGACCCCAGAGACTCTAACAAAGGAGGAGAGTCAGCTGAACATCTTTTGACCTTCCCTCTTGGAGATGACCCAGCAAGAACCGTCTATGTCGGTGGACTCCTTCCTCCAGAGGACCGGGAGCGTCTCTTAGCCTTTTTGCGGGCTAATTCGGATGTCTTCGCCTGGTCAGCGTCTGATATGCCCGGCATCCCTCCGGAAGTGATCACCCACAAGCTCAACATTGACCCGCAACACCGTCCAATTCGCCAGAAGAAGAGAAGCTTTGCTCCTGATCGACAAAAAGCTATTGACGAGGAAGTCACAAGCTACTTAGTGCCGGCCACATCCGGAGGCACACTACCCCAGTTGGTTGGCCAATGTGGTCATGGTGCGTAAGGCAAATGGGAGCTGGAGTATTTGCATAGATTTCACCGACCTCAACAAGGCGTGTTCAAAAGACAGCTTTCCCCTGCCAAGGATTGATCAGCTGGTAGATTCCACCTCCGGGCACGAACTCCTCAGCTTCATGGACGCCTTCTCGGGATACAATCAGATAAGGATGGACCCCAGCGACGAAGAGCATACCTCCTTCGTGATGGAAAAGGGCATTTATTGCTACAAAGTGATGCCTTTTGGCCTCAAAAACGCGGCGGCAACTTACCAAAGGTTGATGAACAGAGTGTTCCAGGACCAACTAGGCCGGAACATGGAAGTCTACGTAGACGACATGCTGACAAAGAGCACCCGCGCTTCTGATCATGTCTCTGATTTAGAGGAGACCTTCAACAACCTCCGTCGTTTCCAAGTTAAGCTAAACCCCAAGAAATGTGCTTTTGGGGTCATGGCAGGCAAGTTCCTGGGCTTCATAGTGACCCAGCAGGGGATCGAGGCGAACCCAGAGAAGATCAGCGCCATACTTGACATGAGGCCACTGTCCAGCAAGAAGGAAGTGCAGCGATTAACTGGGAGGATAGCGGCTCTAATCGTTTCCTCTCCAAATCGGCCGAGAGATGCTTGCCCTTCTTCAAAGCCTTGCAGAAGATGAATAGCTTCGAGTGGACTGACGATTGCCAAAGGGCCTTTGATGGGTTGAAGGCGTTTCTGTCCTCTCCTCCGCTCCTATCCAAGCCAAAAGACAGAGAAAGTATTTTTCTCTACCTAGCTGCTTCTTCGGAAGCTGTTAGTTCAGTTTTGGTGCATCTCGACACTGATGGAACCCAAAGGCCTGTCTACTATGTGAGTAAGGTCCTCCATGATGCAGAAGTCAGGTACTCCAAAGCGAAAAAGGTCATACTCACCCTGATAGTCTTCGCTCGGCGTCTCTGCCCATATTTTCAAGCCCATCCTATTGTGGTGCTACGGATCAACCCCTGCAAGCCATCCTGGCTCGTCCGGATACCTCAGGACGACTCGCCAAGTGGGCCATCAAGCTGGAAGAATTTGACCTCTCTTTCTAGGCTCGACTGGCTCTGAAGTCTCAAGTTCTGGCCGACTTCCTAGTTGAATACACCTGTGCAGAGGAGACGGCTGAAGAGGTTGCCAAGGGCAGTGCGAGCCAGAGCCAGGCGAAGATGGGGAAACTTGGATCCTTCATGGATGGTGCATCGAACTCTCAAGGAAGTGGCACCGGCCTCATTCTTGTCGAACCAGGCGGAGAGAGAACAGAATGCGCCCTGAGGTTTCTATACGAAGCCACCAACAATCAAGCTGAGTACGAGGCCCTGCTGGCCGGGTTAAGGCTAGCCCAAGAGTTCGGAATAAAGCATCTCAGAGCTTTCACGGACTCACAACTCGTCTCTGGGCAAATCAATGGGGAATACGAGACGTGTGACCCTGCTATGACTCAATACTTGGGCAAGGTTCGGCTCTTGACCTTCTCGTTGGCTTACTTCAATATCAGTTACATTCCACGAAGTGAAAATGCCAAGGCCGACATCCTCACTCATCTGGCCACCTCTGCCGGCGTATGGCAAGGGATGCTTACATTGAATATTTGGAAAGACCCAGTATAGAGGGTAGCGAGGAAATCCTTCCGCTCACCAAGAGCCTACATGGATGGATGCCTACGTTCGTTATCTCACTGACGGCACACTCCCTGATGACTGCAACGAAGCCAGGTTGCTCAAATGGAAAGCCTCCAAATTCATCCTTCTTGATGGGCGTCTATACAGAAGGTCATTCTCCTATCCCCTGCTCAAGTGCGTAGGACCTGCCGATGCCAACTACATCCTCAGAGAAATCTATGAGGGCATCTGTGGAAACCATCTAGGGGGCAGATCCTTAGCTCAAAAGGCCCTCTATCAGGGATATTTTTGGCTCACTATGAGGGAGGATGCTGCTAAGTTAGTTCAGAAATGCGATGGTTGCCAGCGCCATGCACACATCCAACATCAACCATCTACCCCGATGAACCCGCTCTCGGCTCCATGGCCCTTCGCCCAGTGGGGAATGGACATTCTCGGGCCATTCCCACCAGCTTCTGGGCAACGGAAGTTCTTGTTAGTCGCCATTGATTACTTCACCAAATGGGTCAAGGTCGAAGCGTTAGCCAAGATCACTGAAGGCAAAGTCAAGGTTTTCTTTTGGAAGTCAATCATATGCCGCTTTGGCCTGCCTCACACCCTTGTCACGTACAACGGCTGCCAATTCAACAACGAAGCATTCAAAGCCTTCTGTGGTGAGCTAGGCATTCATCACCGATTCACTTCCGTTGGCCACCCCCAAACCAACGTGGAGGCGGAGGTTATGAACTGCACCATCCTTAGAGGACTCAAAACCAGGTTGGATGGGTCCAAAGGTCATTGGGTGGAGGAGCTCCCCAGCGTGATATGGGCCTATCACACGACACCCAGAGCCCCGACGGGTGAGACTCCTTTCAGTCTCGCCTTCGGATCCGAGGCCGTCATTCCTGTCGAGATTGGACTTTTCAGTCCACGCGTGGAGTCCTTCAGTGAAGAAAACAACTCAGTGCTGATTCGGGCTAATTTGGACTTCATCGACGAGGCGCATGATCGGGCAAGACTACGCATGGCGACTGTTGGCCCAGATGGCAACCCAAGAGGGGGGGGGGTGAATTGGGTTCTTAAAATTTTAAGACTTTTTGGAATGTTTTAAACAAATTAACTCAAGATGTGCAAGTGAGAGAAATTAACTTATAAGCAATGCACAAACAGAAATATAAGAGAGATAGAGTGAGAGACAAATGAGCACGGCAAACACAAGAAGATTTTATAGTGGTTTGGTGCAACCACACCTACGTCCACTCCCAAGATTCACTTGGGTCCACACTATAATCTCCCAAGATTACAGCCGAGTTGTTTTACAAGCTCACAACTCAAACTTGTTGTTTTCCCAGGCACACAATGAACCCAGCTGGTTTTCAAAGGCTCACCAGCACAAAAACCTTAAACCCCAAGCTTAACCAAGCTTGAACTGAGGTAAGACTACCTCCTCTAGTTCAATCCCCTAGATTGAACTAGTCACAAAGAATAGAAATGTTTGTTTTGTTACAATAGCTCCTTAATGAGCAGATTAACAAAAGTAAGAATAGAGTTTAGATAAGCCTGATTTGCAGTTTGGTTGGCTTTGAGCTTTTCTTCTTTTCTTCAACTCCTTTGAAGTGTAGAACCAGGCCTCAGCTTGGATTCTTCACGGAAGATGTGTTGGAGTTGATTTGGGCTTTTCCTCTTTTCTTTGAGTGGTGGAAATCACTTGAGATGCACTTGGATTTCTTCTGAAGCTTCCTTGGATGTAGAGCTTGAGCACAGAAGGAGCTCCCTTTGATTTCACACTCTTTCTTTCACTCTATTTTGAATCACGGATTTTTTAGCTAAGCTCTGTTTTTCCGATTTTTCCTTTCTTTTTCTTTGAAATAAAAATCTCTCTCTTCATCTCTCTTTGATTTGAAAACGGCTTCTCTATTTATAGATTCTGCAAAAATATAGCCGTTAGACACAAAGAAAAATAGCCGTTAATCGAAAATCTTACCGTTGGAGCTGAGTTGGCATCCGTAAAAATTCCGCCCAGATTTGCTGGAGTCGACTCATGCTTTTCCCGAGTCGGCTCGAGCTCGTGATACTTAAAATAGAAATGCTCATAAAGGTTAGGGGTCGACTCACCAAAAGTAAAGTGTCGACTCCTGAAAGTCGGGGGTCGACTCATGAAAAGTTGGGGGTCGACTCGCGAAGTGCTCAGAAAAACACACCTCTAGTGTCTGAGCGGAGTCGACTCAAACAGTCATGGAGTCGGCTCGACAGAATCAGGGGTCGACTCGACAAATTTCATGGGTCGACTCGAGACAGATGCACATTTCTGTACACTGTGTGGAGTCGACTCTGAAACTCAAGAGTCGGCTCCGGAACGTATCAAAAATCAGAAACTTTTCTGATTGACTATTAAAATCGTTCCAGATTCATTTTAATTCATTGTTTTGACTTGAATTCAATAAAATTGACATTAAGAATTAATTCAAGAACTATTCCAAAAACTCATTGATTAAAACATGAATTATAAAATTTCTTTTTGAAAGTTTAAACATTGAGCTTAAAGTTACTTTCAAAAATGATTAAAGTCAAACTTTAACATTCTCATTGATTGTTCAAAATAAATTTATTGCTCATTTAAATAAACTCATTATATCTTTTAATGAACTCATGGCTTTTAGTAATCATCAAAATCAAAAGGATTGGGCAGATAATTTTTCGATAATCTTCCAACAATCTCCCCCTTTTTGATGATGACAAAAACATTGAGTTTATGCATGATTGATTGTGAATTTATTTTGATTTCATAAATAGGCTTAGGCTCCCCCTGAATGAGGTAGCTCCCCCTATGAAACTTAAATAAATATCTCATTGATTAACTTGATTTTCTCATATGCATTTTCAATCATAATAAACTATAAAACTCTCCCCCTTTTTTGTTATCAACAAAAAGGTAGAGAATCATAAAGTTCATTCAATCAAGATATTTAACATTTCATTCATTCATTGAAAGAAGGAAATACATTGAGTAATCAAAATTGATATTTCATTTCATCAAAAAGTCTAATACATCAAAATGTTCAATACATTGATATCAAAATTTAAACATTACATTGATTTCAATACATAGCAAGGATTGAAATCTAATACATTCAGAAATGAGTTCTAACAATCCTAGTCAAATGATCAACTATGTTCTTCATTCCATCAGATTGGATTTTTACATAATCTTTTAATCTTTCATCTACAAAGTGCAAGCAGTCAAAATCTTGTCTTGAAGCTCCGCATTGCATCTAGAGTAGGTCTCGCCATCTCCGCAAATATCTTTAAGTTCTTCAAAAATATTTTTGAGATCTCCACTTAAAGATACCGAAGAAGAGCTGAGAGTAGACTCAATCTTAGTGATTCTATCATCCAATGAATATAGAGTCTCCTTCAAATTCATGAACTTATTCTCAAATTCTGATTTAATTTTTCAGACTGATCATCAAATAGTCCTTTGAGTTGCTTTAGTTGTAGATCTGAGAAACCGGCAGAAGATGATGAAGCTTGATCAAATAATGGAGCGGGGACTGGAGCAGGGGCAGAAGTAGAAGGGCTCGGAGGTGCAGGTGAAGGATGTCTGACTGAAGGTCCTGCAACCTCAACATCCTGTAGCTCTCTCTTCTATCAGTCCTTTCCTCTCCCATTTTCCATTTTTCTTAATAAAACCCATTCGATGAATGGTGGCCAAGCTATAAAAGTCTGTATGTCTCAGATTCCTCATTGGCTCACTGTCAGAAATCACAACTCCTTG
>UESW01004412.1:478947-511676 GCA_900491605.1 Calamus simplicifolius
CCCCAGTTCACATCCACCCCCTCTAGATGAGCGTAAAAAAACCGCGACTTCCACCCCTTGATTTTGGAAGGGAGGTTGAGCCCTAGGACTCTCCTGGGCCTAGACGCAAAACTCCACCACCCATCCCTTATGGGATTCCGAATCCTATACAAAGCCCTAAATAGGGAGAGCCAGGTCGGAGCCCCATGGAAATGATAAAGCACTAAAAAGGAAAAGACGATGTGGATGGAATTAGGGGTAAGCTGTGCCAGGATGAGATTGTATCTATTTAACAAATTTACAAAGAAGGGATGCAAAGGCAGTCGAAGGCCGCATTTGAAAAACTCTTCGTACAGCGCGACTTTCCCCGGTTGCGTAAGAGTGACCCTATCTTCGGGGAGGGGAATGGAAAGACGAATATTACTGGGGATCTCAAACCGGGCCCTAAGATTCCTAAGATCCTGAGAGGATGTGATTGAAGCAATCTCCGTCGGACCGGCGGACTTAGGGATGGCTACCGAGAGACCTACCTCATGGCTGGTGGATGAAGAGGAAACCCTAGGGATTGGGATAATGCCATAGACGCTAGCCGTGAGGCTGGTTGATCCCCTCGAATGGTCACGCCTCCGAGAGCTTGGCGGCGTGCCTGGATAATCTCCCGCAGGAGGGCTTGATCAGAGGGCTCTTGCCTTTCCCATCTTGACGAGGATCCATAGAGAAGAAAAAGGAGAAAAAAGGTCGACTAACCTGGGCTTGAAAGAATGAAGATACAGGAGACGTGACAAGAATAAAAGGCGAGGAAGTAAAGAGGACGATCCCTTTTTTATATTTTTTGAACATAACCCCTCGAGCACCATAAAACCACGCGGCGACCCCTGAGTGAACCGGATAGACGAAAAGGTGCTATCCTCTTAGGGCACGTGCCTTCGTTTTCTATTTTTTGAAACGTCAATCTATGGTATTTACGAATTTAAATTTGGTTTTCCGCCCCTTCCCCTTCTGCACGTGCGATGCGGCTGAGCACAAGGGACAGGGGTGAGGGGGCATATGATATGGTCAAGAAATGAAATACGGGTCGAGACATGGTCGGTCCGCAGGGAATACGTTGGAACCCTTGGCATAGGACCCTGGTCAAGGGTGGCCCCCAAGTCCTAGACGGTCTCCAGGATCTGGGCGGCCTCCCGGTCCTGGGCGGCCCCCAGGGTCTGGGCGGCCCCTAAATCCTGGACGACCCCCGAGCTCTGGGCGGTCCCCAAGTTCTGGACGGCCTCCAGGGTCTGGGCGGCCTCCCGGTCCTGGGTGGCCCTCAGGTCCTGGGCGGCCCCCAGGTCCTGGGCGGCCCCCAAGTCCTGGACGGTCTCCAGGATCTGGGCGGCCTCCCGGTCATGGGCGGCCCCCAGGGTCTGGGCGGCCCCTAAATCCTGGATGACCCCCGAGCTCTGGGCGGTCCCCGAGTTCTGGGCAGCCTCCAAGGTATGGGCGGCCTCCCGGTCCTGGGCGGCCCCCAAGTCCTGGACGACCCCCGAGCTCTGGGCGGTCCCCGAGTTCTGGGCAGCCTCCGGGGTCTGGGCGGCCTCCCGGTCATGGGCGGCCCCCAAGTCCTGGACGGCCCCCAAGCTCTGGGCGGTCCCCGAGTTCTGGGCAGCCTCAAGGGTCTGGGCGGCCTCCCGATCCTGGGCGGCCCCCAAGTCCTGGACGGACCCCAAGCTTTGGGCAATCCCCGAGTTCTGGGCGGCATCCAGGGTCTGGGCGGCCTCCCGGTCCTGGATGGCCCCCAGGGTCTGGGCGGCCCCTAAGTACTGGACGACCCCCATGCTTTGGGCAGTCCCCAAGTTCTGGACGGCCTCTAGGGTCTGGGCGGCCTTCCGGTCCTGGGTGGCCCCCAGGTCCTGGGCGGCCCCCAGGGTCTGGGCGGCCCCTAAGTCCTGGACGGCCCCCAAGCTTTGGGCAATCCCCGAGTTCTGGGCGGCCTTTAGGGTCTGGGCGGCCTCCCGGTCCTGGGCAGCCCCCAGGTCCTGGGCAGCCCCCAGGGTCTGGGCAGCCCCCAAGGTCTGGGCAGCCCCCAAGCTCTGTACAGTCCTCGAGTTCTGGGCGGCCTCTCGGTCAAGGGTGGCCCCCCAGGTCCTGAGCGACCTCCCGGTCCTGGACGGCCCCCAGCTTTGGGCTATATACCCCGACCTCTTAAAACTATTTTCATATCAGGAGCACTTAACGCTACAAGCTGTCGTGTCTGGAACAGAGCCCAAGAATTATCAAATCATAGTGTTTTAAATGGCTTGGATAAGACAAATGCCAGAATGTCACCATTCATCGAAAATCTCAAATAAAGGAGATACTGAGCATCTGTTTTAGAGTCAGATAACTTTCCACTAACTCTGACATTCCCTTGGGAAGATCGAAACCATCATGATGATCCTTGACTTCCAGGGCAAGTTCCTTAATGCCTCTGGTGTTGATTAACAGTAAACCATCACGTGGCAAGCCCTCGCTGTGGCTAACCGCTAATCTTATACACTAATCTTACACATTAATCTCATTCGATAAGAAAAAGAAAAAGAAAGGGAAATATGACTTGAAGCTGACGGCATGATGACGAAAGCCAGGGAGCGATTTTTTCTTTGAAAATTCAAGGAGTATAAAAGGGGCTGGAATTCAGGGAGAAGGGGGATTTTTCATCCTTCCTTCAGCTGGAGATCTTGCACAAAGAAAATTTTTCTATCTTTCTGGTGATCAAGCATCAACATAACCCTTTGTACTCACTGACATGAAATTGATGCTATAGAAGGGTGCAAGAAGTTGTTCCTTTTTGTGTACTCCATGTTGACCAAGTGCATATATAATGCAATAGATGTAAGATGGTGGTTAACCTTGACTTAATAGTATGCCAAAAATATTCTTGAGGAGAAGCTAGGTTGGCTTGGGAAGTAAGAAGCAGTGAATTGGTAGTTGTAGTTATGTCACTGGGCAAAACTCACATCCACTTATTTCAAGTTTCCCATTAGGTTAATCTAAAGTAGTGAACAAAATATCCTACTAACTAGTGCTATAATAGTGATTATCCTGCGCAATCATCATGAATAGGTTCAATGTCAAGAAGATTTGAAAAAGGAAAGGGAAGAATGAAGTTATACTTGTGAAATAGATTTTGGCTCTTTAATGAACTCCTCTAGAAGCTCCTTCTGAGATTCCTGAACCAATAGTTCAGTCCCCTGTTTTTCTTCAACACTATAGACATCATAGTTCAAAAAGGCAAATCCTGGTGATGCAAATTTTGTAACTTCACAACTAGATACATGGAAACATGAATTTGGGAAACATCAATTCATCACCATAGAAAGGGATTCAACATAACAAGGTGAAAATAATGTTATGCCAAACAATTGGGATAGAAAGGGAGAAGGAAGTTGAAGGAGTAATAAAGTGAAATGATCTAATCCCCTAACTTGTTTTCTAATACTGATACAACATCAAATCCTTTTTGAACTTTAGTAACTATTCCAATAGATTGCAACCAAGAACTAAGGCAGAGCCTTAAATGTATGCTATGGTATGGAAATCTGTATAGTGTTGCCATTTTAAAATTAATGAGAGTTCAATGTTGGTTGCAAACATGAAGAAAAATTATTAAGGATAGTGGTAGGGAATTTCATGTCAGTCCCGAGAATCACTATATATCAGCAGCACATTTTGAACTTAATTTAGCCAGATGAGTGAGTAAATAAATTGGAAGATTGAAATGTTGAGCACCAATCCTTAAATCCACATGCATCGGGTGAATATCTTAATGCTCATGATCTCTGGTTTATTTACTAAAGTTAGTTTACAATTGTTGCCACGGAAATTCGTTCTTCGACTCTGGTGCGCTTTCGGCTCCTGATCCGAATGCCGATCTCGCCGCCTCGGGGAGGAACCTGCAAAACAGTCCGCACGCAGAGGGTGCTATGGGGGGTTACCCTCTGCGGAGGACCCTCCGACGCCCAAGTCAGTGGAGATTCACAGCAAGCAGATGTGAGGAGAAGACTCTCACAGAAGAGCTCCCCTAGATGGGTGATCTCTCTCGAGAGCTCTGAGCTCAGATGGAGCTGTTCTCAGTGTGATGATGAGTGAAAATGGGTGAGCGTTCAAGCGTGCATACCTGAGAGGTTGGAGGGTAGTGGTATTATAGAGGATCACCTAATTCCTTGGGCACGTCGTGAGGGGAGGTCTGAAAGTCGTTATGATCTGAAACAGATTCGAATCAAGTTTGTTATGAGGTCAGTAGGATCCGTATCTTGTCAGTTAGAGGATCGACGGCTGGGAGAGCTGGTTGATGCCTTGAGATTCAGCGATTGCGTAGGTTCTAGGCCATTCCTGTAGGTCCTAGGCCACTCCTGGGTATGATTCCTTGTTTGGAATCTTATTTAGTCATAGTGAATTCGCACTCTCCTGCGCCGAATTCCACAGAGGTATCTTGGTCTGTAGAGGTATGGGGACGGCTCGGGTTGCCGAGGTATAAGAATGGCTCGGGTAACCGAGGTATAGATGACTCGGGTTACCGAGGTATGGATGGCTCGGGTTACCGAGGTATGAGAATGGCTTGGGCTACCGAGGTATGGATGGCTCGGGTTGCTAAGGTACGAGAATGGTTGGGGTTGTCGGGACGACCCGATGCCGCTGAGGGCGATTGGGCTTCGCTGCTTAGTGGGTTTGATAGCTGGCCGACAGACGTTGGAATTGGACTAGACCCAATTATCGATATGTGCAGTCATTAATGCAATGACAATTTTATCCCTCATCACATGCCCCCCACTCCCTAATCCGAAGTGTAAATTCGGATGTAGGGAGTAGAGTTCTAGAATAATCTTATTTGGGGGATTTGAAAAGGCGGACAATGATAATCTCATAAATGATGGGTTGCTATCTCATCATCATTTTTCATCGTAGCTCGAGGAGGACACGCCTCGTTTTCAGCAGGCCGCGATAGCAGAAATTCCATGTGGCGGGGCTCTTTATTTCTAGCGCACATATCGGAAGTTTTGGCATCTTGGGATTTCCTTCTGAAGCATTTATTTAAAGAGGGCTAGGGCGGCGCTCCTTCGGCAACGCCTCTTCATCCTTGCCATAGAGATTTTCCATTCTTCCCTGAGCCGTTGTTTGCTTGTTCGTATTTCGCCTCTTATTCAGCCAATATGAAGGGTCCTGGCGATGTTGCCTCAGAGGTAACCTTTGACAATCTGGATAGAATCCATCGCCATTATAGGGTTCCTCGGGATGTAGCCTTATGGGTGCCGAGGGCTGAGCACCAGGTTTCGATCGAGTTAAGCCGTGGAGTCTTCTTTTATGAGGAGAGCTTGAGGGCAGGTCTCCGGTTTCCTCTTCACCCGCTGGTACAGGAGGTGATGAGGTTCTATAATATATGTCCAACAATGGTAGCCCCAAATAGCTGGCACAATCTTATCGGGTTCATCTCGATGTGCAGTTGCGTTGGGATGACTGCGACCCTTCCTATATTCCAAGTCTGCTACAACCTAGTTTATGGGAGGAGCTCTGAGTGGCCCTACATTGGTCCCCGGAAGTCGTTCAAGATGATTTCTGATAACCCGTCTTCGATAAAGGAGTAGAAGTCCTGATTTTTCATTGCCGAAGGAAACATCGGTTTAGATTTTTCGAGGGGATGGGCGAGTTATGTGAAGGATCCGGAGGCATGCCCGGAGTTGAGCGAGCAGGAGAAAAGAGATCTGGTGACCCTTCGCAGTGGTCAGGAGGTATCAATCAGCACTCTGTTAGCAGAGGATGCCCTTTTTGCTACCGGGCTTAGCTCTATCGACCCTCAAGGTGAATCTTTGCTCTGATGGTCAGTGTGTTTATGTAATTCCGCTACTGTTTAACTGAACATCCGCTGTATTTTCAGCCGAGAGGTCCGCATTCGTGGGCCAAATGAGGAAGGAGCTGGGCAAGCGCCACAGGGGCTCCAGCTTCGGGGACAAGCACAGGTCCGAGAAGAGGGTCCGTCCTTCCGGGTCTCGCTCAAGGGAGCCAAGGAAAGACAACGTCGACCACCACTCCTCTATTTCAAAGAGGGAGGAAGCAGAAGCACCAGCCGTAATTGATGAGCCCTCCCTGTCAGGGGGGCAAGGTAGCAGAGGAAACCATTGGGGGGAGCTCAGAAGGAGCTGCTGAGGTTTCCCCTCTCCCAACAGTAATCGTGTTAGATGATGCCAAAGAGATGTCGCCAGTCCATCGGCGATCCTCCTGCTAGAGGTTAATCGGCTTCAATTACCAGCGGTGGGGAGCCCACTGCGCGTGGAAGAGGCCCCTGCTTAGGTGGAGGGGTCAGGAGAGATAGTCGTGGATGCCGAAGCTCAAGTGGAGCTGCCTGTTGAAAGGTTGGTGGAGGTCGAGGTGCCTCCTGCTGAGGATCTCTCTCTTATGATACCAGGGGATGTTGTGAAAGAGATTGAAGTACAGGTGGAGTCTATCGAAGATGAAGCGACAGTTGGAGAGGAAGAGGAAGAAGAAGAAGAATCACTGAATGAAGGGGATGCTCGGGTCGGGGTTCCCTCAACCGGGGCCGAAGCATCAGAGGCCCTGCAGGCTAAAGTTTTGATGGAGGAAGCTGAGCGGATGGCGGTTCCTCAGGCTGAGGTCCCTCAGACCGGCTCTTCGGCCATGAGTTCTCTTGTCCACAGCCCAGAGGTGGATGACATGCTCACCGCCTTGATGCGGTCTGTACTGTGCGGGGGGGAGTTCCTCGACGGATGATCCTGTAATCGGGGATATCATTGACGCAGCTTTTGGCCAGTCCGGGAGGCCAAAGGATGTTTACCTTCTTCCTGAAATTAGTAACACGACTCTTATGAATATCGCCACAAACTACGCCTTTCGAGTAAGTCATTGTACCGAGGTCGTAATTCTTAGTCGGTCGGTTCGGCCGTAGTTTTTCACATGTGCTTTTTCTGCAGAATGCCTTGATCACGAGGGCACTGAATTGGCGCTTAAATTTGTCCACGGGGGCTTGTGCCCAGGCCAAGAAGGAGGCGGCCGACCTTCGGATAAGGATGGATTCAACCAGCCAGCTTTCCAAGGCCTTAGGGTCCATTCAGGCGGACCTTGACAGGATGGGCGAGTGCTACCGAATCACCACCGAGAGGGCCTCTTGGCTTTAGGCTCAAGTCAAAGAGCTCCAGGATTTTCGTGAACAATCGGACAAGGCTTGCCTGGAGTTATCCCAAATTAAGACTAAGCATGCCGACGAGGTCAATGCCTTGCAGCGACACTTTGACAAGAGGTGGGGTCAGCTGAAAAATAGCCATGCCGAGGAGAAGAATAATTGGAGCAGGAGGCTCGAGGAGGAGCGTAGGTGCCGGTGGCAGCAAGATCAGCTTGCCAGCCTGAATAGGAAACTCGTCGATAGGGAAGATCGGCTGAAATGGCAGCATGATTAGATTGCCAAGCTCACCACTAATCTCAACCAATCTCAGTGAGACATCAAGGACAAACAATCTCGAATTAATGACCTCAAGGAGGGTCTCCAACAGAATAAAGCAGCTAGATTAAAGGCTTTGAAAAAGGTCCATTAGCTGAGAGATACAATGGCTCAGCGGGAGGAAGAGGTATAGTGTCTTTTCGTCTACTTGTTTCTGGCACTTTTCTTTTGTTTATGGCCTTAAGCAACCTGATGCTTGCAGATAGGCAAAATCGAGCTTGAGGCGCAGGAGCAGCTTAAGGCCCTAAGAGCATATTTGGCCTCGAGTCGCCAAATGAATCTTGAACTTGGGAGTCGGCTAGCCGAAGCTAACGACCGAATTACCTCTGCTGTGGAGGAGTACAAAAGCTCTGTTCAACTCTCTGAGGAGCGTAAAGAGGCTTGTGCCGATGCGTTTCGGTTCGGCAAGGAGAAAACTCGGGCGAAGATCTCTCGAGTGTATCCCGAGTTGGATTTATCTTTCCTGGAGGCCGAGCTATTTGATACTCGTACCCCGGGAGCTGAAGAAGCCGAGTATGAGGATATTTCAGACATCGATCTTGACGCTATCCTGGGTCCCCAAGATGCCATGGCTACTAAAGAATGCCTTCAGCCTGCCGCCGAGGAACCCAAGGTCCCTCTTCCAACAACATTCGAAGTGGGTGAGGCGAGTCAAGTCCTTCCGGATGTTACCAAGGAGGTTCCCGGGACCGATCCAAACCCTGATTCTTAAGGGTTGCTCATGTAGTTTTTGTTTTTCAACTTGTAATATCAGGATTCAATGAATGAATATTTTAATCTCTTTTTACTTTGCCTTATCGCTTTGGTCATTATCTTTTCGAATGACCATTTTGCTGGGAGTTCCTTCGATGGTAAACGAATCATAAACGGAATGAGCTTTGAGGTCGAATAGCCCTTGGGGTTCCGAATCGAAGATTCTGCTCAATCGAAGCTAGATTAATTGGTTTTGCTGATGCATAAAATTGTTCAGTTTGCCATGGGATGTAATCCCGACTTTGCCTTGGTTGTGGCCGAGGTTAGGTGCACGCAAGCTTACTCATTTTGCTGAGGCACGAAATGGTTCGCCGTGAAATGATCGGAAACAGCGCAAATACCTCGGCTGGGGCCGAGGTTAGATAGTTCGGTTCATCTGAAGAAAAACGTTAGTGTGCTTTCTGTCGAGGCATACGAAACGACTTTGCGCTTTGCCGAAGGATGCCTCATTTCTGCTTAAGTCATTTATCTCGTTGGCCTTTTTCAACACGGGTCTTTTTAATATGCGATAAGCACTCGATCGCCATTGGATGGCATCATTTTCGAAAGGGGATTTCCCAGGCCTGCCCATATCTCAAGGACCTGCAGTCAGTTTTCTGCATTTAAGGCTCTTGATTCGAGGTCAAAAGAAAATCTTCGTCTTCTGTCATGGCCTAAGAGGCGCGTTCGGCGCGCTTTGGAAAGTGCCTTTTCCTTTTGATTTACCATGTGGCAGCGCGGTCTTGGCGTTTCAAATTCTGGGACTCTCTTCTTTAATGGTTTCTCCCGGTTCGATTGTCTATAAAAAGGGTAGGGAGCAGACTGCGTTAGGCCATCTCCCAAGGCCTTCTCTTTTCTGTGAGTTGTAAGGGCTTTCATGGCGTATGTTTCATTGAGAGCGGAGAGATGAGCTTCCCTTTTGAAAGCTGGTTCGTCCCAGATAGCTGGGGTGATGGAGAAGCTGCTGAAGAGCAAGTAGTCCTCAAGGGAGGAGTCTTGAAGGTCATAAGGAGAGCGCAATGGATACCTACAGAGGTCATATGGGGAGCGCACGTACGCGCTTCCTATGTGTCCTTTGTCACTTGCCATGGGGACCACAGAAAATGCAAAGCATACGTACTCCCCATGGAAGACATGGAGCTCACCTCCTTCCCCAATTTGGATCCCTCACTTCATTCGCCTGAGGAATCTTTTTCCATGTGAGGAAGGGGGAGAGTGGTGTTGGTCTACTGGTTCCCTGCCTATGTGCTTGGGCAGTGACTAGCAGCCCAGCATCCCACTCGGGGAGGAGGCATCATTGGCATAAGCATCCACAGGTCTTTGACCTGGTTAGGATCCCTCAATGTGTCCATCCGAGGGATCCGTGGATGGCCTACTTTGTTCTTTGGCATTAACCAGTGGCCTAATGGAGCCGATTGGTTTCTGCAATTTCTTGGATCGGATGTAGAAACATCGTTATGACCGAAGCTACTTAGCCGAGCTTTTTATTTGTCTTTATTTCCTGTGCTATGACGTACTTGTAATGCCTCTCAGGAGGTTGTAATTTTTTATCAATAAAGAAAGCTTTTTAATCTTCTTCCTTCGAGTATTTATTTCTTTTTCCAGTATGGTTGTGCTAGGAGTTTTCTTACTCACACCATGCTTTCTAGATTGTAGCATAGTTTACTAATTCAGCAGCGCTTTTGCTACGATATTTAGTCCTCCGAGGAGGAAGCATTCACTTCTGTTTAGATTAGAGGGAGGCCTGGGCGGCCCTTTGAACTTTTGATGCATACACGATCCTACTCGAGGGAATGAAAGAGCTTGTATAATTTTGCCGGTAAGTGGAGGAAGGTTACTTGCCTCTGTTGAAGCATGATAGGACGCCTTAGTCGCGTCATAGTATTTGAGAAATCACTCGATCAGGCCGAAGCTTTAGAACTATATCGCTCGGTTTGGCCGTGGCTTCAAATATTACCCGGGAATGTATCACTCGGTTTGGCCGAGGCTCCGGGGATTATTTAGAAATATATTACTCGGTTTGACTGAGGCTTCAGAGATTACCCGGGAATATATCACTCGGTTTGGCCGAGGCTTCAAGATTATATTTTACTTGGTGCGGCCAAAGTATGGAGACCGTCACTCGGCTTGGCCGAGGCTTCAAGATTATATTTTACTTAGCACAGCCAAGGTACGAAGCTCTCTCGGCCCAGCCAAGGTTTGTCAAATATATTTTACTTGGCGCGGCCAAGGTACGGAGATCGCTCGGCCCAGCCGAGGATTTATAAAGATTATATTTTACTTAGCGCTGCCAAGGTACGGAGACCGTCACTCGGCTTGGCCGAGGCTTCAAGATTATATTTTACTTGGCGCGGCCAAGGTACGGAGCTCTCTCGGCCTGGCCGAGGTTTGTCAAATATATTTTACTTGGCACGGTCAAGGTACAGAGATTGCTCGGCCCGACCAAGGATTTATAAAGATTATATTTTACTTGGCATTGCCAAGGTACGGAGACCGTCACTCGGCTTGGCCGAGGCTTCATGATTATATTTTACTTGGCGCGGCCAAGATACGAAACTCTCTCTACTTGGCGCTGCCAAGGTACGGAGACCGTTACTCAGCTTGGCCAAGGCTTCAATATTATATTTTACTTGGCGCGGCCAAGGTACGAAGCTCTCTCGGCCCAGCCGAGGTTTGTCAAATATATTTTACTTAGCACGGTCAAGGTACGGAGATCGCTTGGCTCGGCCGAGGATTTATAAAGATTATATTTTACTTGGCACTGCCAAGGTACAGAGACCGTCACTTGGCTTGGCCGAGGCTTCAAGATTATATTTTACTTGGCGCGGCCAAGGTATGAAGCTCTCTCGGCCAGCCGAGGTTTGTCAAATATATTTTACTTGGTGCGGCCAAGGTACAGAGATCGCTCGGTCCAGCCGATGATTTATAAAGATTATATTTTACTTGGCACTGCCAAGGTATGGAGACCGTTACTTGGCTTGGCCGAGGCTTCAAGATTATATTTTATTTGGTGCGGCTAAGGTACGAAGCTCTCTTGGCCCGGTCAAGGTTTGTCAAATATATTTTACTTGGCGCGGCCAAGGTACGGAGATCGCTCGGCCGGACCGAGGATTTATAAACCTGCTTCTCATTGCAGCTATCAAAGAAGGCAATAAAAATAGAAATTTTGCAAATCTTTGAAAATTTAACTTAATGGGCAGAGTAAGTTTGGGGAGGGCATACTCTTACTGATGATAGATGCGAAGATTATCCGAGTTTCACGTCCGGGAAATAGATTTTTCATTTAGATCTTAGAGTTTATAGGTGCTGGGTCTGATTACTTCCGCCACTTGGTAGGGACCTTCCCAATTTGGGTACAATTTTCTTGCTCTAGTGGCTTCGAGACGGATGCCTTTCGAAGCAACAGATCATCGGGGAGGAAAAATTTTCCTTGGACTCTTGTGGAGTGATAGCGGGCTACTCTTTGCTGGTAGGCGACCATCCGGATTCAGGCTTTCTCTCTGACTTCTTCTACTAAATCAAGATTGGTTCGGAGCTATTCATTATTGGATTCCTCCGAATAACCTTCCACGCGAGGGGAGGGGAGTCCAACTTCCACAGGGATGACAACCTCTGTGCCGAAAGCCATCTTAAATGGGGTTTGTCTAGTGGGTATCCTCTTAGTGGTTCGGTATGCCCACAATACATGGTGGAGTTCCTCGGCCCATCTGCCTCGCGCCTGGTTGAGCCGAGCTTTAATTCCCTGTAGGAGAGTTCGGTTGGTTACCTCGGCCTCTCCATTAGCTTGAGGATGTCCGACTGATGTCAGGCGGTGGAGAATGCCATGATCCTCGCAGAACTCCTGGAACTTAGGGTTGTCAAATTGCTTTCCGTTGTCAGTGATGATAGTGTGGGGGAGGCCGAAGCGGCAAATGATGGATCTCCATATGAAGTCTTTAGCTCGAGCTTCGATTATTTGGGCGACTGCTTCGGCTTCAACCCGCTTAGTGAAATAATCAATTGCAACAAATAAGAACTTCCTTTACCCCGCTGCGAGGGGGAAAGGCCCAAGAATATCCATTTCCCATTTGGCGAAGGGTCAGAGGGATGATATGGAAGTCAGGTGTGCCGAGGAGAGCCTCTAGATATTTGAGTGCCTCTGGCACAAATCACAAGCTCGAACGAGGTCATCGGCATTTTTCTGTATCGTCGGCCAATAATACCCTTGGTGCAACACTTTGTGGCACAGGGCCCGACCACCAAGATGATTGCCGCAGATGCCTTCATGGACCTCTCGAAGAGCATAATCGATCTCTGTTGGTCGAAGGCACTTGAGCAGCAGCATTGAGAAGGACCATTTGTATAACCAGTCGTCAATTAGGACATAATGAGGTGATTGCATCTTCAGCTTCCTTGCTTCTTTTCTGTTAGTGGGCAGCAGCCCTTCTTTAAGGTATTTGTCCAGGGGGTCCATCCAGGATGGTTCGGTGTCGATTTGCATCATCTGGTCAGCATCGACGATGCTGGGCTTCTACAAGAGCTCCAAGTGAAATTTTCGCTCGAGATCCATTGACTCCGTAGTCGTCAAGCGGGACAGGAGGTCGGCGCGCGCGTTTTCAGCCCTTGAGATCTGGATAATTTTAAATTCATCAAAACAGGAGGATAAATTATGCACCTTTTAGAGATACTGAATCATACTCAACTCTTGAGCCTCGAACTCCCCCTGCACCTGGCCAGCCACCAACTAGGAGTTGGTGTAGGCAATTAGTTTTTTGACTTTAAGCTCATGGGCGATTCGGAGTCCAGAGAGCAGGGCTTCATACTCTACTTCGTTGTTCAAGGCCGGAAAGGATAAGCGGATGCCATATTCGAAAGTTGCACCCTCTGGACTGGTGAGGACCAAACCGGCGCCAGAACCGCCCGTGCTGGAGGATCCATCGGCGTGAAGAAACCATGGGGCGCTGGGCTTTAGTCGTCCGAGGGTATCCGAAGTAGAGCCATCTTTGGGTATGGTGCACTCGAGGAGGAAGTCCACCAGAACCTGGGCTTTAATGGCTGAACGAGGCTGATACTGAATGTCGTGCTCGCTCAGCTCGACAACCCATTTGGTCATTCTCCCTGATGCCTCTGGGCGATGAATAATTGCTTTGATGGGTTGGTCAGTCAGGACAGCGACAGTGTGCGCTTGAAAATATGGCCGCAGCTTTCGGACCGATGTTACTAAAGCCAGGACCATCTTCTTGACTCGAGTATACCTCATTTCAGCGTCATTGAGTAGTTTGCTGACATAATAAACAAGTCTTTGGACTTTGTTCTCCTTTCTAATTAGCACCGAGCCAACAACGTCTTCGAGACCGCCAAGTATAAGTTCAGCACTTCCCCTGGCTTTGGGCTGCTGAGGAGAGGTGGTGAGCCGAGGTATTTCTTGAGGTCTTCAAAGGACTTCTGGCAATCAGGGGTCCATTGGAAGTTTTTGGCCGATTGAAGCACTTTGAAGAAGGGAAGGCATTTCTCGGCCGATCGAGCAATGAAGCGGCTGAGGGCTGCTACTCTCCCAGTGAGGCATTGCATGTATTTGATTGATCCAGGCAGGGCCATTTGTTGCAGGGCTTGGATCTTCTAAGGATTTGCCTCGATGCCTCGCTGAGAGACCATGAAGCCAAGGAATTTTTTGGAGTTAACCCCGAAAGCACATTTGGTGGGATTGAGCCTCATTTGATACTTTCGAAGCGTGGTGAAGCTCTCCGCGAGGTCCTCAACGTGCTGGGATGCCTCCTTGCTTTTTACCAGCATATCATCAACATACACCTCCATGTTTCGACCAATTTTCTCCTTGAAGACTTTGTTGGCACCTGCATTTTTCAAACCAAAGGCATAACTCGGTAGCAATAGATACCTCGATCGATGATAAAGGCAGTTTTCTTCTCATCTTCGGGCGCCATTCGGATTTGGTTGTAGCTCGAATAGGCATCCATAAAAGTCAGCATTTGATGGCCCAAAGTTGAATCCATGAGCTAGTCGATCCGCAGAAGAGGGAAGCTATCTTTTGGGCAAGCCTTGTTGAGGTCAGTGAAGTCGATGCAGATCCTCCATTTGTCATTCGACTTTTTCACCATGATCACATTCGCCAGCCAGTTGGGGTAATTAACTTTTCGGATAAATTTGGCTTTGATGAGTTTATCCACTTCTTCTTCGATGGCTTTTTGGCGCTCGGGGGCAAAGCGCCTTTTCTTCTGCTTAATTAGCCTAAATGTCTCATCCACGTTGAGGCGGTGGACCAGGACGTTTGGGCTAATTTCAGGCATATCCGATGCAGACCAGGCGAAGACGCCAGCATTCCTCCAAAGAAATTCAATTAATTCTTGCTGAAGCTTTCCTTCTAGCCGCGACCCAATCTTTATGGTTTGGTTGGGTCGGGTTTCGTCGAGTGGTACTTCCTCTAGTTCTTCGGCTGGCTCTCTTCGTTGCTCGACAAAATCTTTCCGAGCATCCAGCCCATCCACCTCGGGCTTTCTGGACTAAAGGTCAGCGACAAAGCAATGCCGAGCTATGATCTGACTTCCTCGAACAACCCCCACTCCCCATTCGGTGGGAAACTTCATGACGAGATGGGGAATGAAAATGATGGCCTTGAGAGATATTTGCCCCGGTCTACCGAGGATGGCGTTGTAGGGAGACTTGAGCTTGGTCACGAGGAAATCCATGAGCACGATAGCCACACGGGGCCAGGTGCCGGCTCGGACTGACAGAGTGATGACTCCTTCGGGATTATGGAGTCATCTATGAAGCCCACTAGGATGGACTCTACGAGTTGGAGGCTTTCTACCCAAAATTTTAATCTCACAAAGGCATTAAAATACAGAACGTTAACAGAGCTTCCACTATCAATCAAGATACGGTGTACATCATAATTGTTCATGTTCAAAGATACAACCAAGGCATCATCATGGGGGTACTGTACCTCCCGAAGGTCTTCATCAGAGAAAGTGAGCTCATCAACTCGAGCTTTCTTTGGCGAGTTTTCCTCCTCGCTTGGCCAAGAAGATGGGGAGCCAGCTGCTGCTATCACATTGACATTGCTAATGATCGGGGGATTTGGTGGAGGAAGCTGGCAAGGCTTGGGCTGGCGATTCTCCTCATTGTTTGGCTCAGGAGGCCCTCTGAACCAGTCTAGTCTGCCTCGCCGGATTAGTCGCTCGATCTCGTTCTTGAGCTACCAACAGTCCTCGGTATCATGCTCGTAGTTCCGATAAAAGCGCAGTACTTGGCTGGGTCCCTTCGAGTCGCATTGCCTCAGAGAGGAGGAGGCCGGGGAATTTCCGCTCGATCTCCATCAGGATCTGCGCTCTTGGCACTGTGAGGGGAGTGTAGCGGTCGAACCTTTGGGCCGGACTTCGGGTTCGGTCTCGAGGCAGCGACGAAGGAGCTCTATGGTGGCGAAGCGGGCTAGCACGACGGTGGGCCTGTTGCTTGTCCGAGCCCTTTGCTTCCTTCTTCTTCAGCTGCTCGGTCTGAGCTGATCTCCTATATTCTTCAACCCTGGCATACTTGTCTGCCAGGGAAATCATGTCTGAAAGGCTCTTTGGGTAGTTAACCTCTATAGCTAGATAGATATCTCCCTCCTTTGACACTCCTTCGACTAGGGCAGACATGGCCACCTCATGGTTGAGATGGTCGACTTCTAAGAGGGCCATGTTAAAATGACCGAGGTAATTCTTCAGCGATTCCCCCTCTCTCTGCTTGACCTCGGAGAGGGAATCAGATCTCCATCGCTGGTGACGGTTGCTGACGAACTAGCTAATGAGCAAATAGCTCAGTTCGTCAAAAGAATCAATGGAACCTGGCTTCAGGCTGTTGAGCCAGGTTCGGACAGATCCCCTTAGAGTGGAGGGGAAGGCTCGACACAGGATCGCATCCGATGCTCCGTGAAACATCATGATGGATCTGAAGCTGCTCAGGTGGTCATCGGGATCGGTGGATCCATGGTATGGCTCGATGGTAGAGAGCTTGATATGAGGGAGAATCACTTCCCTCATGATCCTCTCGGAGAAGGGGATGCCCTGCTTCGCTTTCGGTTAGGACGGAGGGGCTTGTCTGACGACATCTAACTCTTGATGCCATTCTCGATGCATCTCCTGCATCTGTTGCCTGATCCCTTCATCCAGAGTAGTAGGAGGGATCGGGCGATGGAAAGACGATAGGGGTGTCGAGTTCTAGGAAGACACCGGGAAGGGGGAACAAACCCGCCTAGATCTGAGCGGGCTCTTCCTTCCAGCTCGCTGTGGTGCTGGCTTCGCTTTTGCGGGCTGGTGATGATAATCCATCGCTTTTGGCGGATTGGAAGAAGAGATTGCTAGTGGAGCAAGGGCAGCGGCTTCTTCATGAAGCTGAGGAGCAGGGACGGCAGGGCCAGGGATTTCCTGGAGCCCCTGGACCAACTGGGTCAGTGCTTGAACCTGCTAAAATAGCGCGGTGAACTAGTCAAGCATTACCATCGCCGCCGGTGGCAAAGGGGTTTCAGCTGGTAGTGGCAGTGGAGGTACCGTACCGCTAATCGGATCATGCCTTTGAGAGGCGGCCTGATCTTGAGCTTCAAATGTAGCTCTTTTTCGGTTGGCCATCAGAGGATGCTTCTTCTCGTTCTTTGAGCCTTGTCTCATGGATCACAAGTTTATGGGACTTGAGGGCCTTTTCTCTAGCGCCAATCTGTTGCCGCGGAAATCCATTCTTCGACTCGGGTGCGCTTCCAGCTCTTGATCCGGACGCCGATCTTGCCGCCTCGGGGAGGAACGTGCAAGACAGTCCGCACGTAGAGGGTGCTGTGGGGGGTTGCCCTCTGCGGAGAACCCTCCGACACCCAAGTCAGTGAAGATTCAAAGCAAGCAGA
Source organism: Calamus simplicifolius (assembly GCA_900491605.1). Classification (NCBI taxonomy): domain Eukaryota; kingdom Viridiplantae; phylum Streptophyta; class Magnoliopsida; order Arecales; family Arecaceae; genus Calamus; species Calamus simplicifolius. The sequence goes on from UESW01004412.1 coordinate 495,990, forward strand.
TGTGAGGAGAAGACTCTCACAGAAGAGCTCCCCTAGATGGGTGATCTCTCTCGACAGCTCTGAGCTCAGATGGAGCTATTCTCAGTGTGATGATGAGTGAAAATGAGTGAGCGTTCAAGCGTGCATACTTGAGAGGTTGGAGGGCAGTGGTATTTATAGAGGATCACCTGATTCCTTGGGCACGTCGTGAGGGAAGGTCTGAAAGTCGTTATGATCCGAAACAGATTCGAATCAAGTTTGTTATGAGGTCAGTAGGATCTGTATCTTGTCAGTTAGAGGATCGACGACTGAGAGAGCTGGTTGATGCCTTGAGATTCAGCGATTGCGTAGGTTCTAGGCCACTCATGTAGGTCCTAGGCCACTCCTGGGTATGATTCCTCATTTGGAATCTTATTTAGTCATAGTGAATTCGCACTCTCCCGCACCGGATTCTGCTGAGGTATTCGAGTGTCTCGGCCCGACCGAGGCGAGGGGCGATTTGGTTTTTTGAGGTATAGAATAGCTTGGTCTGTAGAGGTGTGGGAATGGCTCGGGTTGCCGAAGTATAAGGATGGCTCGGATAACCGAGGTATGAGAATGGCTCGGGCTGCCGAGGTATGGATGGCTTGGGTTATTGAGGTATGAGAATGGCTCGGGCTACCGAGGTATGGATTGCTTGGGTTGCCGAGGTACGAGAATGGTTGGGGTTGTCGGGACGACCCGATGCCGCTGAGGGCGATTGGGCTTTGCTGCTTAGTGGGTTTAACAGCTGGCCGACAGGATATTGGAATTAGACTAGACCCAATCATCGATGTGTGCGATCATTAATGCAATGATAATTTTACCCCTCATCAACAGTCAATAAAGATGATGTTCGTATGGGGAAGCACATTGTATAACTAATTACAAAATTAAGTAGAAAGCAGTTGGTAGCAACTTTGTTTGAAAATATGGATCCAAACACAAGGCCTGTACCTCATTTATCATTCGAAGAGGGAACTGAATTTGCTTATTCTATCTCATCTCTAAACGAACACAAGGATTTGCTATAATTCACCCAATATTTATTTCCAAGGATAAAGAGTTGCATTAACCTTAACTCTTTTTTTTTTCTCCTTTTGAGAAATGGTTAAAGTAAATAGTTCGCGTGCTTTTGATTAACTGGTTTGACATAGTTAACAACAATTTTTATACATGCATCGTTGATAAATGCATAAATAAATATCACTAAACCTATTAATTAATAATTCAACGTACCTATTATTATTTAATATTTTAATATTTTATTTAATATTTTAGGTAAAATCTTATCAACTTAAGAGCTCGATTTTATAAATTTAACGATGCAAACGGCACTCGAATCGGATTTAAAACGAGCTCGGAATTGATTTTATAAGGATTTATTTTTTATTTGTTTGTCAGCACGCATTTTAAAGCAAACTCGGCAGATGGTCTGCCGAGTTCATTGTCTTCTTCACAGGTTCTCTCAAACGCACAGAGGCTATCAGGGCTTGATTTCTTCGCCAAAAATATCGCCGCTGAAAAGATCCTCGCCGCTAAAAGGATCCTCAACATCAAAAATTACCAAAAGTATTCCAAATTTAATGGAATTAAAGGAGAAAGCCCATATTCTTATCTTCTTTGATTTTATGGTCTGGAAGTAATTAAGGAATATATTTGAAGAAAAATTGAAAGGGAAATCACCTGTAATTGTGCCACGATCCCTTCGAAATCCTTCGGCATCTGTCTGGGTGCCAAATAGGAAAGTAATCGTGGAGTGGAAGAAAGGCAATCAGAGTTTCCGCGTCCTCACCGTATCTCTGCACCTATAAAAGCTCTGGAGGAGTCCGGAGGCTATTGAGCAATGATAGAGGCTCTGTCCCAGGGGGCCATTGGGAGTTCCTGAGAGCTGAGTTCCCAGCTTCCGTGGAGGTTCTTCTTGGTGGCTGCTCTGTTCTCAGAGCAATCGGCTGTTACCAGGTTGCAGAGGAGGCGACTATTCTGCTTCCATGGGATCCTGGAGGCTCTTTCGTGAGAATCGTGGAGGTTGTTGTTCCCAAAGGAAGTTCCAAAGAGCCGAGGAGCAACCGTGGAAGATCTGTTCTTCGGAGGCTCTGCCCATGCGTCCGTGCGTACATGGAGAATTCGTGAGACTCTGTTCCCATTCCCAAGAAGTCTGTGGGCTCAGGAGGCGCATGCAGAAGAGGAACTTGGTTCAGCCCGATTTAATTTAAGAAGAATTTATTTTTTTTGTTGCCTTCTTAATATCATAACTTTGAATTGACACAGTTGAAAGCTATAAAATAAAGTTTCTATTCATTGTTATTAAATTCTATTTAAATAAAAATAAATTTAGAATGATCTATTCTTAAAAGGGACGGACAAGCATATCATTATCCAGAGAGGAAACCTTCCTAGAATAAGGCCGATCTCTTCGGACGAGATAATGATATGCTTGTCAGACCGATCTCTTCGGATGAGATTAGGGCAGCCCTGTGGGAGCTTGGTCCGAATAAGGCCCCTGGGCCTGACGGGTTTCCGCCTTTTTTCTATCGGCATTACTGGGATATTGTTGGTCAGGAGGTGGTCCAAGCTATTCAGGAAGTTTTTCGAGATCGTCACATTCCTTCTGAATGGAATCGAACTTTCATTACCTTGGTGCCCAAGAGAGTGGATGCTTCTATTCCGCAGCACTTTCGTCCCATTAGCCTCTGTACTACTTTGTATAAAATCTGTGCTCGTCTCTTAGCTCGCCGTCTTTGTCTGGTTATTCCTCGGCTTATATCGGAGGAGCAGGGGGCTTTCATTAGAGGGAGGTCCATTTCGGACAATGTTCTTATTGCCCAGGAATTCATGCATGCTCTTCATAGAGCTCCGGTCAGACGATGTCTTATGGCTGTCAAGCTTGATATGGAGCGTGCTTATGATAGAGTGAGCTGGGTTTTTTTTGTACCGCTCTCTACTGGAGTTCGGGTTTGATGAATTATTTATAGAATGGATTTTGGCATGCATTCACAAGCCCTCCTTTTCTCTAATCATAAATGGAAACCCGACTGATTTCTTCCAGTCTAGTGTTGGTCTCAGGCAGGGTTGCCCCTTATCTCCTTTGTTGTTCATCCTGGCTGCTGATGATCTTTCTCGAGCTTTACGTCAGGCTCAGCAGGAAAGGCGGATTGCCCCAGTTATAGCTGGTTCTGAAGGATCCTTTGTTTCCCACCTCCTGTTTGCTGATGACTGTATCCTTCTTGGTTCAGCTTCTATTGAGAATGCGGCTTCCTTTCATTCTATTATACAGAACTACTGCCAGGCATCAGGTCAAAAGGTCAATTCTCTGAAGTCTTCTATCTGTTTTAGCCCGAAGACCTCTAGAGCCACTAGAGAAGCCATCATCAGGGTGTCGGGTATCACCACTCAGACGGATAGATTTATGTATTTGGGGATCCCTATAACGGGGAGATGCCCTCGCTGCTCTGACTTCTCTGAGATTGAGAGACGGGTGCGCCAGCGCATTGAGGGATGGCAGGTGACTGGCCTTTCGATGATGGCTAGAGTTACCATTATTCGTTCAGTTCTTTCATCTCTTCCCCTGCATATTCTGTCGAATACTGCCATTCCTATTACTTGTCTGAAAAGGATCGAGAGATGCTTCCGTGATTTCCTATGGGCTTTTGGTCAGGATGGTCATGGGATTCACCTCTTATCTTGGGATTTGGTTTGCATGCCTATCGGTGAGGGTGGTCTTGGTATCCCGTCTTTGATTGTTAGAAGGAAAGCCCTTATTGCCAGACATGCTTCGAGATTTCTTCTAGAACCACATTGTCTCTGGAGCTCTCTGATGCGTAGTAGATATGGGGAATGGTCGGCTGCTATGCAGATATCTGCTCCCCGGGGTTGTTCCTCTTTTTGGAAGGAGGTCTGTAGCTATGGTCAGGCTATCTTGGACAATATCTCCTGGATGATCGGAGATGGTTCTTCGATTAATGTCATTCAGGATACCTGGATTTCGGAGCTTCCTCTCTCTCGGTGGCCCTCCTTTATCAGTATTGAGACCCCTCCCAGCTTAAGGGTTAAGGACTTGATCTCCTCTGACCCTCCTGCTTGGCATATCCCCGCTGTTACCAGATTATTTGGTGCTGAGCTTGCCCGGCGGATTTTATCGATGCCGCTTCTTCCGGGTCGACCTTCTGATGTTAGACTCTGGCAGAGATTATGTCTCTCTAAGGCTCCGACCAGGGATCTGATGATGATGTTTAGACCCCAGCCCCAGCGCACAGAGGACGCAGCGTGGATTTGGAAGCTTCCTACTATTCCTAGAGTTCAGCTATTTATCTGGAAGCTTCTGTGGGGCTCTCTTCCTACCTGTGCTCTCCTATCCCGGAGAGGTCTTCCTATTCAGTCGACTTGCCCGCTATGCAGCTTAGAGGAGGAATCTATTGAACATGCTATTTTCATCTGCCCCACTGCTAGAAGGGTCTGGCTTATGATGGGATATCCGGTCAGACATAATGGCTCGGGCTCCCTGCTTTCTTCTTTCCTTCTGGACCTTCGGAGGTGCCCTCAGTATAAGAAATGTCTCTGGGCTGTCACAGCTTATCAGATTTGGCTTGCTAGAAATCAGCTTATTTTCTCTGAGGACACTATCTCTCTTTGTAAAACTGCAAGGAAGATCAGATTATTGGCGGCGGACTGTGCTCGTATTGGTTTTGATATCTCTGGCCACTGGGGATCCCCTGCTGCTTCGGCAGCGAACCGGCATACGGTTTTTATCTCTTGGGAACCCCCCCCTCCAGGGTTTATCAAAGTCAATTTTGACGGGAGTGTCCGTGGTAGAAGTGCAGGTTCCGCGTTTATTATCAGAGGTCCTCATGGCGACCTTCTGGCGGCGGGAGGTTTTGGTACTCTTGACTCCACGGTCCCCATGACTGAGCTTCAAGCGGCTTGGGCGGGTATTTCTTATGCTGCCCGGGTTCTTCATGCTCAGAGGCTTTGCATTGAGGGCGACTCCATGTCGGTTATTTCTTGGATCCAGATGCAGAATTGCCCTCCTGCTCTTTCTAATCCTATTTTGTTGGATATTTGGGCAATTTTGCGGCAGATCGAATGCGTCCAGACCAGACACATATTTCGCGAAGCTAACTCGGCAGCGGATTGGGTTGCTGCTTCTGTGGCTCGGCTTTCTGGCCCTTGGATCTTGTCTCCGGGTGACCCCTGCCCTGCTCCTTTGCATCAAATTTTGTATTCTGATCTATCTGGGCTGACTCACGCTCGTCTTGTGTGATCGCCCGTTTGTTTCCAAAAAAAAAAAAAAAAAAGGGACGGACCGTGATATACGGGTATGAACTGTGCTCTACGGATATGAGCCGTGCTCCTATAAGATAAACCATATCTTGATTATTTTGCACTACTAATTATCTATTTAGTTAAATTTATAAATTTATTTCAAGATAATTGCTAAAGTCCATGTGGAATCGATCCCTTACTCTCACTATTCTATTAATGAAATTAAGGTATTTTAATCGTTGCGCTATGATACGCATCAGATTTTGGCACCGTTGCCGGAGACTTAAGTGCATTATTTTAAAAAAAAAATATTATAAAAAATAAAAAAAATTAGATTAATTTTCTCTTAATTTTATTCTTATTTTTAATTTTTGAATAGTTATTATCTCTTTATTTTATTATTTTTGTTACCTTAATTGTTAGAATTTCATATTTTCTTTTTAACATAAAAAAAAGAAAAATTATTACTTTCCTTCTTGTCATAAATCCACTTTTAACCTAATCAAAATTTTCTTTTAATTAACTTACCGTAAAGAACCTGAAAAAAATCCTAAGACACCTTCCATAAAACATAATTAATTTAAGAAAAAAAATAATATATAATAAAATAAAATATATAAATAAAATAATTATTTTATGCTTAGATTGACTTAGGTAAAGTTATTTGCTAAAAAAAAACTCAAATTCTTCCATTGACATCTCATAATTTATTAGGAAATTAGAAACCTAATCACAAAAATCTTTAAAAAAAAGTAATTAGATTAATTTTGTTTGATAATTTCAAGAGCTGGACATCTGCTTGTTGCATAGCATTTTCATAATTAACTTTAAGGGCACAAACCCCTGATCAAGATAAGGTGAGGATTTCATCACCCTTCCTTGGCCCACAAACCACATCCTTCATTTTGCATTAACCCAAACCTTTAACTCTAAAATTAATTAGACGTCAGCCCCTAAGGAACTCGAGCTCAATAGGACAAGGCACCCAAAAGAGTTGGACTGGGTCGAGATTGATTGCTTAACTGGTGTCTAGAAAAGAAAAGGAAAGTGGTTACTTAATTGGTTCCGTTCGCTTACCTAGTAAGCAACGGGAGGACCTCCACTGACCTTACCCTTAATTGGCTAGTTGATCAGCTAATTTTGACTTGGAGGGCTCCAAGCGGTTTTGGAAGTTAGGAGTTGTCTAGATCTAGGATAAACCTAGAGTAGAGAGTATAATCTTTGTTAACTTGATTGCTAAGTATTATTAAAACCTAATTAAATTATTCATTGCTCTTAGTTTTAAGAATCTTTTAGGATATTTTCTTTAGAATCTTCTTCTTTCTCTTCGATTATAATAAAAAAAAACTAAATTACTGGTTGCTTTAGAGTCATTGTTAGGGTGTATGCTTGGTCGCCGATCATTGCAACCCAACCTTATACCCTTAGATCCTGAGATAGAAAGAACTTTTAGAGCAAACAGACTCAGAATTATGGATCCTAATAACAAAAATGATCAACCACGATAGTTAAAAGAGTATTTTACTCCTTCAAGGTATACCTACTCTCCCTGCATTCAAGTGTCTCTAGTAGAGGCTGTCCAATACGAAATTAAGTCAAGTATAATCCAAATGTTACTATCTTTCTATGGACTTACAAATAAGGATCCCTACAAACACTTAGATTAATTCTTAGAAATTTGCTCAACTGTCAAGATTCAAAATTTCTCTGATGATGCACTTAGGCTTAAATTATTCCCTTTTTCCTTAAAAGATAAAGCCAAGTATTGGTTAAATTTACTGGACACTGTTATAATTTCAACTTGGGATCATCTTGAAAGAGACTTTCTTAAGAAATATTTTTCTATAGAAAAAATGAATCAAATTAGAAAAGCCATAACAAATTTTTTTCAGATAGATGGAGAAATGTTTCATGAGATATGGAAGAGATTTAAAGAACTGATTAGAAAATGTCCACATCATGCCATACCCAAATGGCAACTTGTTCAGTGCTTTTATGATGATTTATTAGAAAAGCATCGGCAAATGATTGATGCTTCATGTGGTGGGATATTTATATTAAAAATTGAACATGAAGCTTGACAATTCTTTGAGACATTGAGTGAAAATTCATTACATCACATGTTAGTTGCTCGTCGAGACCCTCCTATAGGACCTAAAAGAGGTGAAATATATGAATTAGGTCATTCTACATACATCTATACTAAGATTCTATAGATCTTCTTGGTCATTATATGGTTTACAAATTTCTTACCGAAAGAAATGCAATCTGAAGAGTGGGGAGAAAAGTCAAGTGCCATTATTTATGGGTTTCCTGATAGTTATAGTGAGCAATTTCTTTGTTCAAGTGAAACGTGAATTAAATTCAGAAAATGATGTTTGGGGGTCTAGTTTTAGGACTTATCTACTATTTTGTAAATGGTTAATTGTGATGTTTTATGATGGGCTCATGTTACAAAAATGTTTGTTTACATAACAAGATTCTTAAAGGTAATGAATTTTTGCTTCAATTGTGTGAGGTATTTGAAGTATGCAATAATATATATAAATGAGACGGTATAACATGACATTACTTTAAAGTTTTCATAAATGTGCGTTAGAATATACGTTTCCTTATGCAAACAAATGAAGCCGAAGCATTATTAATGGATTAAAAGTATAACAAAGAGTAAAACTTAGAAACAAATTCAAGTGTTTATGAGACATATCCAGAATCTAGGAACCGTACGTAGCAATTAGAGCACAGCAAGAAATACTGAGTATCAAGAAAAAATATAAATAAAAATGGTTCAAATACAATTGCAAACTGAACCCCTCCTTCAAACTAAATGCATATACAAAAAAAAAAAAAAAAAAGAAAAATATATGAATCAATAAAAGATTATAGTTTTTCTATTGTTTTGCTGAAATCAATCTAAATTAGCATAAGACAAATCCAAAGAGTGGTTCTTAGGGTAGGTTAGAAAAGAAAATATTAGGCCCATCTTCATTGCAAATATTATACTCTAAAAATTCATGGTGTTCTATTCTTATTTGCAAAACAGCTCGGCAGCTACCTATTCAAACTCTTTGCATATAAATTCTGAAGGAGTGCTACCATTATTAGTTGTGTCAATCATGTTGATAAAGTTTGACAGGAGTTACTATTATTAGTTGTGTCAGACATGTTGATGAGGTTTAGCTGAGAGGTACCATTATTGTTGTATCGAGTCGTTTTTATAACCGGTGCATTTTAGCACCGGTTTGACAGTCAAGGAGTGGGTTCCAAAGATATTACAGGAAAGGTGTTAAAGGAGAAAACGCCATTTGAAGTGGCGTTTTCCCGGTGCCATTTCATCTCTAGGAGCTCGGCCAAGTCAGCTATCCAGTTGACATGAAAAGACATGAAATCGCCACATGGTGTGGCGATTTCACAATAAGTGAAATCGCCACACGGTGTGGCGATTTCACTATTCTGAAATCGCCACACCATGTGGCATTTTTCTCAGCCTCTTATAACAAAACAGAGCCCGATCGGTACCTATGCGCGACGATAGAAAAATATTCATCCTCTCCATGCTTCTCTCAAACCTGTTCCAATCGAGTTTCGATCGAGCGTTCCCAAGCATTGTTTCTCTTCGGCGTTCCAATCGATCGTCCGAAGCCTGGTCGGGGGCAAGCGGAGCTTTATTGCATCATCCCCCTTCTTCCTCCTCTTCTCTCTCGCTGCCGTCGCCTCCCGGTAGATTACAAGTAAGTTTTTTTTTTGTATGATCTTTGTGTCACGAATGATCCAAATGGCCCCGATCTGTTTTGCCATGATCCATGCAAATGGCCCATGACTGTCACAACAGCCGGCCGTGGATCTTCACTGTCACAGAAATCCTAATTCAGAAAATAGAGTTAATTTACAAATTAAAAGAATGGAATGAACATATTGCATGGGCTTATTAATATTTTCACATAGCATAAATCTTTCTTTCATATCTGTTTTAACGTTTGATAAGGAGATTCTAAATTGACATAACCGGCGGTGGATGAAGCACTGTGACAGACATGGGAGATGTTTTATCTGCAACAATACAGGCTGAATCAAATTAAATGCAATTAGATATTTAGATGCTGATCGATTTAAATTAGATTATATTTAGATGCTGATCGAATTAAATTAGATTATTGATCATTTGTTGGTTTTACAAGAAATTAGATTATATTTATATTGCTTGTACTATAGTATCTAATTATGATATTTAGATTATAGATGTTAAGTTGTTTTCCTTCTGCTAATTAAATTACATTTATAGGCGTGCACAAGGGTATTAATGTTGAAGTGTTTTATAAACACATTGATGCAATGAGATATACCGTCAGCTAATAATTCTTTTAACTTGTTATGTCAGACATGGCTCATAATGTCTTAGATTCAGGGCATCGTGATCGTACTGTTCTCACTTTGCAAGAGATGCATAGATCAACCAATATATTTCAGGGCGAGGTGTGTATTATTGATCAACAGTCCTTAAATAATTTACATTTGTTTATGTTAATGGGGATGTATCATTTAATTTATTTTTTGTCAGGAGTTACCGGTTCTTAGATGTCGTCGTCATGACGCACGTATATGGAGAGAGACACCGGGAATGTCGCACCCACGAGTACAGTATTATCTAGATCATGTTGGCATGTTTGGCATATACAGGATTGGCCAGATTCGACTGGATGTTGGCCTTATTTCTGCACTAGTAGAGAGATGGCGGCAAGAGACCCACACATTCCATCTACCTTTTGGTGAGGCGACCATTACACTACAGGATGTGAGTATTTTGAGTAGCCTTCGGATTGATGGTTCTGCTGTTACTGGGTTAGATCCGCGCCATACTATTCCGGAGTGGCAGGCTATATTTGGGAGGCTATTTGGTGTCGAGCCTCCTGTCGAAGCATTTCCAAAAGGTCGTTTTCGATTGGCATTCTTCGATCAATTCTATCGCGACCTTCACTTGGACGAAGATGTGGATGATGAGGTTGTCCAGCAGTTCGTGAGGGGACAACTTCTTCGAATCATTGGTGGAGTTATTCTTCCAGATACCTCTAGAAATTTAGTTAAGTTGATGTATGTGCTATTTCTGGAAGACTTGGAGGCATTTGCCGCTCTTAGCTGGGGTTCGGCAATGCTGGCTGGTTTATATAGAGCACTATGTCGTGCTACAAGCCCTACTCAGTCTGATATCGGAGGATATCTTCCATTGCTACAGGTAAACACTTTATTCTTATGTTTGAGATCGAGGTAATTTTATTGTTAATTAACAATTTGAATTATCCAAACATGCAGATTTGGGCATGGGAACGATTTCCATCCTACCTCGATATTCGCAGAGGAGGGACGCCGGGGAGGGTACGTCTGCCTATCGCATTGATGACATTGTTGATGCGGACATTGCCGAGATCTGTGAGGATGCTGATGTCTCCTAGTCACATTTGGACACAGCTATGCATGATGTTTTCCATCCTACCTCGATACCCACGCAGGAGGGGGTATCTCAGGTGATTGATGAGGATCCCATACCATTGGCGACATATAGGCGACGGACTGGACGCATTCGCCGACCTCCTCGACGAGGATGTGGAACCTAGATTTAATAGATTATTGTACTTTAACCAACTGCTGTAAAAATTCTATTTTGAAATGTATGTGGAAATTTTAATTTTTATAAGAATGTGTTGTTCTAATGTATTTTCTTTTTGTCATGAATGACATTTACTTTCGGTCGAGTTTGGATCGAGTTTCGATCGAGTTTCGATGGAGTTTCAGGCAACTTTCGATCGAGTTTCGGTCGAGTATCGATCGAGTTTCAGTCGAGTTTCGATCGAGTTTCAGTTGAGTTTCGGTTAAGTTTGGCCCAGTTTCGATCAAGTTTCGATTCAATTTCAAATGAGTTTCGATCGAGTTTCGGTGGAGTTTCGGTCGAGTTTCGGTCGACTGGTTTTTCCATTTTCAGCTTAATGTAAGTCAGTTGGTTTGTTTTTATTCGCTCTAATTGGAAATTCCCTTTCCCCTATTAGTGTGTTGTTCTTTAGTTGGATGATGAATCACAATCTCTATTAACCCAGCTATGTCTGATGATGTTAATGGGTTGTCTTGCCTGCAGAATGACATTGGATTCTCACGGCTAATGTAGGAGCGAATACTATATACTTCATCAACAAAAGCCGCTGAGTCCATGCCAATCTCCTGGCACACTGCTAACACATGTGTACATGGATATTTATATATTGTCCACTTCCCACATGAACAATTACGGTCACTAAGAGAAACAGTCTGAACGTTGCCTCCACCCCTGAGAGCTTCACTGAACCTCCTAGTCACGACCTCATAAGTAGCTCTTTGCATGTTGTATCTAGTTACTCTATGCTCATTAGCTTTGGCCTGACCTTCAGCAACCTTAATCGAAATATGAGGAGTGAAAAGGTTGTTAGGGTTCTCTTGTACTTACCTTAAGGCTTCTGCGCGTCTGGTGTTGAAGTATTTAACGAGACGACGAAATGTCATCTGAATACACGCAGTAATTGGCACATTTCTAGCTCCCCTCAACACGCAATTAAAAACCTCCGAGAGATTGGTTGTCAATGTTCCGTAGCGAAAGCCCCCATCATGTACCAATGTCCACTTCTCCGGCTCTAACTCCGATAGCCAAGACCAAGCTTCTGCATTGATTGTTTTAATCCTTTCCATCAGAAAGTTAAACTTCCGAAGGTGATGTTCGCTCCCTGCTTTCCAGACTGCTCTTTTCAACTGAACATTTGAGAATCTCGAGTTAAAATTACTACAAACATGTCTCAAACAATATCGATGATAAGCTCTTGGTGGAGCCCATCCAATTAGATTATCAGCTATGGCACTTAGTATACCTGGATGTCGGTCAGATATAAGACAAATGCCATTTCTATCTTTCACAACATGCCTCCTAAGCCTCAGCAAAAACCAGCTCCAGCTAGCTGTACACTCTTCATCCACAATTGCATAGGCCAGTGGAAATATCCTATTATCAGCATCAGTGCCTGTCGCAATCAGCATCTTCCCCCGGTACTTTCCATAAAGATGTGTTCCATCAATATAAATCACCAGACGACTATACCGAAACCCCTCAACAGATGGTTGAAATGCCCAGAATACATAATTCAGGACACGTTCAGAAGAACTTGCTTCACTGTAGAAATCCCAACATACAACTGTTCCAGGGTTAGCATTCTGCAGTGCAAGCATGTATCTAGGAAGCTTTGCATATGACAGTTCCCATTCACCAAATATATCAATCAATGCCCTCTGCTTTCCACGCCATGCTTTCGAATATGACACTGTATAGTGAAATTGTTCTGCAATGGTTGTTATAATAGCTTCAATATTCACACTTGGATCTTTCTCCACAATGTGTCGAACAACATGGCTAATAACTCGGGAAGTAATATGTTTGGTATCCCGAGTTAAATTACTGAATAAACAAGAGTGCGGCCCTTCATACCTTGTGATCTCAAAAAATCCATGATTCTTCAACTTGGTAGCATGCAACCTCCACGGACACCGTTGGGAAGTACTTGAAGAGGCACATCTCACAGACCAGAATAGTTTTTTCAACTCCACCACATTATATGTGCGATGCTTCTTGATGTGATACATATCACATGCTCTCTTTAGTTCATCTTTAGTATTAAACAATAATCCTTTAGCAAACTCAGTCATTGATGGATCCCAAAATTGAGAGTTGAAGGGTAACTCTCTCGGAGTACTAACACATCCACCATCATGCAAATTCAACTCATCATAAAATTCTGGTACTTGTTCATCTGCAAAGGCTTGGTGATCGTGTACTTGAGTTGGAATATGTTCTGGATAACTATATGTAGGAATGGAACTAAAGCCAGTCTCATGAACTATATCATCTCCATATGACTCTTCATCTTCATTTGACTCTTCATCTGAGTTATCATGTTCAAGCCAATAGTCATCATCTGCACTCTCGTCTGACTCCATTCCCCGACTATCAATATTACACTGATTGTTTACCACATCATCACTCTGCACTGCTGGCATAAATCCCTCAATCATTGGAAAATCCACAGGAGTCCTAACCTGTTCCTGCTGCTGGGCTATAGGAGAACTATTATAAACATTCTCTATATGACCAACACTATATGGCTCTAGAACATCATCCCTTAAAACATAGACTTCAATACACCGATATTCAGGAAACTTCGAGGGAAATGTCAACATGTGCTCCACATCGTCATCGTCCTCAATTGGAAGAAGCACATATTTTTGATTCAATGTCGGAGATCTCCACATCAATCTGATGATATATCTCTATACTGGAATTGTTAGAACTGTATGTACTTGATTAACTAACTCAGCAAAGCGTGTTCCCGTGCTCAATTTCAAACATTTACGTGGAGGTTGATTATAATGTATCCCTTCTTGGCCGCCATGTTCAATTGATCCATCATAATATAGCAGAACACGTACAGTTTCCATCTGAAAAAAAGGGTGATAATAAATTTATCAAGCCTCTTGTGTATACGCCTATAAATGTAATCTATTTTCTTGCCAAACCAAGATATGACGGTGCCATCAAAAGGAAAACTTTAAATGTCCAAATATTGTTATTTAATCATCTATATGATCAATAAAATCAGCATATGAATAGCTAGTTGCATTTACTTTAATAGCCTAGCACATTAAACGAATAAACGAATATGATGCAAAGATTTAGGGCATGGTATTTGTGGTTATAAAAAAAAATTTAAACACTCACTGCAGTTAACGACCGGGAAGGCGAGGGCGGTGAGAGGTAAGAGGAGGAAGAAGTGGGAGCTTGCCGGGAAAGAGGAGGAATAAAGGGTTGCCACCGAGCAGGAGATGGAAACAGACGGACGCCTGGGAGAAAAGGAGGAAGAAGAAGAAGAAGAGAATCAGGCAGCTGGGGTTAAAAAGCCTGAGAAAAACGCCACATGGTGTGGCGATTTCACAATAAGTGAAATCGCCACACCATGTGGCGATTTCATGTCTTTCCATGTCAGCTGCGTAGCTGACTTGGCCGAGCTCCGGGAGATGAAATGACACCGGAAAAATGCCACTTCAAATGGCGTTTTTCCCTTTAACACCTTCCCTGCAATATATTTGGAACCCACCCCTTGACCGTCAAACCGGTGCCAAAATGCATCGGTTTGAAAAACGACTCTTGTTGTATCAGTCATATTAATGAGGTTTAGCAGGAAGCTACCATCATTATTATGTCAGTCATGTTGATGAGATGCGGCAGCGAGCTACTATCATTATTTGTCTTAGTTATGTTAACGAGATTTAGTAGGAAGCTTTCATCATTAATTGTACCAGTGTCGAAGTGAACTATATGAGAATAATCAACAATTTCAAGTTATCTTACTGTTTATCTTTCTGTTGCATGCAAATCCTATATATGTAGAGATATTTTTTGAATATTAGTTTTTTAAAAGTAAGAAAACATAGAAAACAACAAAATTATGGAGGATATTCAAATTAATAAAACCCCTTTTGAGTCTCTCATATCATCTCCTCTTGAAAGGTAAAAAAGTGGTAGATGAAGTATTCCTCTATAAGTTATATACTCTTCTACTCTTACCAAAAGGGTTTTGTTCCATATAGCTAAAATTTTGATTACAACCGAGGATGTTGTAGTTGGAAACGAACACCCTCGATCTGGATAGCTTTGGTGGCCTTCGATCATACATTGCCAGCAAGTCGAGATGCCTGGTTGCCATGACCTACATGCATTTGAGTCGTCCAAGTGAAAAAAAAAAAAAAAAAAAACACTCAAAATATTTGTTTGTCATCTGGTATTGATTTGAAACAATAAGAAATCCTATAGATCACCAAACCTTGATAGAATAGAACGTAGTGAAGGAGAGAAGAAAAGCAAGAAAGAAAATGATGGATAGAATGTAGGGAAGAAATCAAGAAAGAAGAGGATCACTCATCTACAAGAAAACAACGATCAGTAAACAAGAAGAGATGATCTCAAAATCTTTAGTTACCTATTTGTTAAGTTCTTAGATGATCACCATAGACATCGCCATCGATGATAGCACTGGAGGAAAGCGGTAGATGAAAGATTAGCAAGCTATTTAAAATATTCATTTTTAACTAATTTATGTAATACTAAAGCATCACTACAAGGGGAAAAAAGTAATGCGACGCCCAAATGCATCGTTAATATGTCGCTAAATATGCTATTGCGACGCAATGACGGCATCGCTCAGATGTTCGTCACAATCTCAATTTGTCGCAATTGCGTCGCTTCACAGCGACTCTCTGCGATGCAACAATGCGTCGCAATATTGCGACACATCCAAATGTGTCGCTAAATTTAAAACTAATTTTTAATATTTAAAATTATTATTAAATATTGCGACGCATTCAATT